>JBAMJV010011283.1:0-71101 GCA_037951105.1 Echinarachnius parma
TGATGGGAGGGGGAGGTGTGATGGGAGGGGGAGGGTGTGATGAGAGGAGGAGGGTGTGATGGGAGGAGGAGGATGTGATGGGAGGGGGAGGGTATGATGATGGGAGGGGGAGGATGTGATGGGAGGGGGAGGGTGTGATGGGAGGAGGAGGGTGTGATGGGAGGAGGAGGATGTGATGGGAGGGGAGGGTGTGATGAGAGGAGGAGGGTGTGATGGGAGGAGAGGATGAGATAGGAGGAGGTGTTCAAACTTGCATGATATGAGGGAGATTTTTGCGATCTTTACTTACCCATCAAGGAAATTTGACTTGACATAATGAAGAATCAATGTTATCATGTCTTAAGAAATATCCTTTAATGAATCACTGGTGTCAAATTAGGAATATCGGTAAGCCATGGTCAGATGTTTGAATTTATTTATTTATTTAATTTCTTATTTTATCTGTATTAATATTAATTATTATTATTATTATCATTATTATTATTATTATTATATTATTATTATTATTATTATTATTATGATTATTATTATCATTTACTTATTCATTTGTTGGGTGAGAGGTGGTGGGGGGGGGGGGGGGGGGGGGGAGAGAACAACACCCCCCCCCCCCCCCCCCCCCCCCCACCAGTTCGCCAGGTAATGCAGTGGTACCGTCTCACTGCAAGTGCACGGCAAGCTAAATGCATTTTTACGTCATTACACAAATTGTTCTTAATTGAATAGCTGTCTATCGATTAAATATAAAAAAAAACGTTTACATATCGTGCGATTAGCCAAATGGAGGCCAAACTTTTTGGGCCGTGTCCCAGCCTATCCAACGCCGTCACTTCCTCATTATCAACCTTAACTTTATTTTCTAGCCTTTTTGGCTTCCTAATTATAGTGACATTTTTAAAGACATTTTCGCGATTTTCTCCTGCAATGTGCAAATTTCACGAAATAGGTTATTGTGATTTCCATAGACTTTCGTACCGTTGAACTGCATTCCCCACTGAGACGACTGATCTTGTCGAAACTCGCACCATCCAGGCTGCAGCCAACCTCGTAGCTTGTCACCCACTGATCGTAACCATTGCGACCCTGGGTTCCTACTGCAGTCACCACGGTGTCGTCATTCAGTTTGGCCTGTGAGCACGATACGTGCAATAGATTAATCGGTTGAGTAACCAGGAATTTTAAATTCATGTAACAGTTGTGTTATTTGCATTAAATTGTCGGTTTTAATATACGATATGATAAGAGAAATTTGATTGTCCATATTGAAAAAAAGAGAATTTGGCCTGCACACTGGCAGACAAACATGATATTATATAATGTAATTTTGTTTTACATGGCAAAATATACCGAATGAGGTGCATACTAAAGAAGCATGAGAAGAAAGAACGATACTAAAATAGGGAAAGCAGTGTTCTTTTCAATGATACTTTCAATCATCATTCAGACATATCTTACAATAATTTTTGTACAGGATTGAAGTCTCAAATGCATTTTGGGTAATATCTGACACTTTACAGGCCTCACTTTAAAGGGAGAGATCCTCTTTTGCAAGCTAAAATTCAAAAGTTGCGAGGTTATTGTCTTATATGAAAGGAAATGTCATCTAATAGCATGCCTGAACAAAATTACGGCTTGAAATCTCTTTTTCGTGGAGTTATAGACCTAAAACTGATTAAACTGAGGGACGTCGGTTTAATGGGTACATACGTATTTTCAGCCTGTGAGTAAGTTCGTACACATATTTCACGGAGTGCCAGACCGGTATGCATGACCCCTACGTGACCCCCGCTAGCTACGTGACCCGCGCATAAGTACTAATGTGTGAGCGTTTACCAAGCAAAATACCCAAACATCGCTTAAACTGACTACATCATGTAATTATATATTATTTAATTTTTAGATCTTTTTCCGTGACATACGTTAAAGGCATATATGCGTGGGTTATAAAGGGTAGTCAGCAAATTCCAACTCGACTCCACCGTAATCTCTCGAGGTAAACTCAAGATATATGTTGGATCGATCGAAGAGAGGTGCTTCAAAATATCTGAACAAAGGCCTTCTTATGAAATTGCATGCAGCAAACAAATTTCTCACGCTGTCACCTAGCCATCAAACGGCGGGACTTTGAAGTCGGTTGCGGTTAAGCGTGTTACGTGATATTTTCGCTCGTAAACATCTCTGATGGATCTCCATTCGACTAGTACAAACATTCCGAACGCGACTATTTTTAATGCATTTTTGACTCGGGTATTCGGAAGCGGGGAAGTTTGCGATCGCTACTTATAACTGAGCCAATGGGGATTACGTACCGTGCGTAAAAGTGCGCAAGATGGATCCACGCGTCTAATAACCCACGCATATATGCCTTTAACAAATGTCGGCTTCACAATACCTCTACGAGAATTAGTACTATATTGTTGTAATATTATGCTAAATCAGTTGAACTCCTTTATTGACCGATACATAGTTTAAATGGAGGGACGCTTTCGTTTTTCATTCGTAGAATCCAAATTAGAGGGCTGTTCGCTCTGATTTTTTTTGCGTGTTACATTGATCCCCATCCGTCAACTGAAAGCTGTTCAGACGTTTTGTAAAAGTGGACCTGCCCCTATAAGCGTTGATATATATTTCGTTATGAAATGATTTTACTCGAATGTGATATAATTGACAAGCCTGTTTATTCCTGTTTACATTGATGCCTCATTTTGTATTATTATTATTGTTATTGTGGAATGTGCAGTCGACCTGAATATGGAGCCTTGTCAAAAGTGAAATGTCGCAAAATTCATTATCCATGTGAATACTATATTTGTTTGAAGATTTACGTGTGTTTTGAACGGTCACACAATTCCAATGCATTTTCAACATTTCAATCTTGACTTGGCCCAATATTTCGGTGTACTGCACATTCCATAATTACATAACCATTACAAATGGGGTATCAATATAAATAAGAATATACAGGCTTTTCAATGATACCAAATTAATGTAAGATTATACAGGGTGGCCCCCCAAAAAACGGAATGGGAAACTTCCCAACATAACGTAATAAATTGGTTATATCCATCGGGTAGTGTGTCCTCTCCAATCAACTGCGAAACTAAACACAGTTACTTTGGTTGTGTAGTTTTTGTTTTGGGTCGCTGTGAGTGACACCATGTCAGTTTACCATTTTTGTCAATTTGTACCAGTCAGTGCCTGATAAATCAGACTTACTGCCCGTCATAGTATCGAACAACTATGCCCATTCTCTCGGCACACAGCTAAATGCACGATAACAATGGCGCGCGTAATGTTCGTTGGTCGATGCTTTGACGGGCAGTAAGTGCTATTATCAGACACTGACTTGGTAACAACTGAACAAAATTGGTACCTGACATGGTGTCACACACAGCGCCGTAAAACAAAAACTACACGACCAAAATGACTGTTCTTGGTATCGTTTTTCATTTGAAAAACACCGTATCCAATGGACTTAATCATTTTGTTACTATATTTTGTCAGAAAAGTTACTAATATTTTTAAATGAAATATCTACAACTTGGCTTCATGTATAAAGTGCTAGGTTTGGTTTTAGTTTTTCCCGTAGTAGACGTTTGATAATATGAAGGAAAACATGGTGTGAAATTAAAGATATCAATAGGTTGGACAAATAGAACCATGAGGATAATAAAATACAAAAATAAAATATAGCCAATTATCATTCCCATTTGTTTTCACTTTATCATGTAAATGCCCATATAATGTAGCTATATTAGTCGTACCTGAATCCATGGAGCAGTGTCACCCACAGCCGCAACCCAGGCTCCAACATCGATACCTCCTGTAGCCGTATTTTCAATCGTATTCAATCTTCCGTGTACGGGGTCATGATTCCAAGGATTTAGAAACCAACTCGACGAGCTCAGCTGGGCGTCTGGAATCGCGCCACTCTCAACCCCCAGTGGTCTCTCTGTTCAACGGGGGATAGAAACACAATAATTGACATTGCTCTGTCTTAGCCCCTGTAACCGTGTTACAAATTCGTGTACATGTTCGCGGTGATTGGATTTTCACGTCCGAAATGGCTGAAATGCTTATCCCCCCTACCCCCCGCCGTAGAGTGACCTGAATTGCCCGATCTGGTTAAGGAAAACCCGCGATAATAAGAGTAACAAGATTTGCAGAATATTCCAGAACCCGATGTTTGTTGTACGCCTGAGTTATGACAAATGAATGAGTGACATTTCATCAATTGTATTGATGTAAAATATAACGTGTATAACGAGTATGATTTCTTCTCATTTATATATTTTTTACTTTACATAACCCTAATCTTGTAACAAAAAAAAACAAAAAAAACAGCAATGGGACCATGAGTAAAATTTGGTTCAGGCAGAGGCGTCGATCTGTTCGGAAAACACAATGCATTGGAGGGGCGAGCATTATTTGTGAACAATCAGTCGCCCCTCCAATGCATTGTGTTTCCCGAACAGATCGACGCCCCTGGAACGAACCAGAATCGACTGGACTTTCGTAATTGTCGTGGAAATCAAAAACCCTTCACGAGTTTGGCGTAACAAAAAAAAACACCAAAAACACATTACAACTATGGTTGCCCGTTTCAGAAACCATTGAAAAACAATGCAAATAATACAATAATGCGTGTTACTATTAATCATATCTCCGCAATATACAATGAGCAGGGTTTAGTTAGTTGTTATTAAGGTGAAGGTTTTTCGAAAATTACATTCATCAGTGTTTGCAATAGTGTCAACTATTCCGTTTTACTGCGTTTACATATTTCATGATTGCACTATAAGTCGGAAGAATACGTCGTCTTACAATGTGCATTCCAGTTAAGATGGTGCGTGTTACCTGTTGT
Organism: Echinarachnius parma; assembly: GCA_037951105.1. NCBI lineage: Eukaryota > Metazoa > Echinodermata > Echinoidea > Clypeasteroida > Echinarachniidae > Echinarachnius > Echinarachnius parma. The sequence continues at coordinate 4,862 of JBAMJV010011283.1, forward strand.
GGTGCCATTGGATTCACACACACCGCATGTTTGCTGAGCTCCACCTGGATGGTATGAGGTTGAGGTATTGGTTAAAATAAATTATATTTAATATTTATATTGCGCAATATATACATAATAAGGTGCTCAAAGCGCATTGGTACTCCGATTTCCCAATTTCCCTTTTGTCTGTATTATTTAACTCGCATTTTTGCATAAACTATATTTTATGCGCACATGGATTTTCATATTTTCGACTGGCCGTGAGAATGCTATGATAACTGCTTCTCACAGTATTTTTTGCATTTTCTCTATCTATTGCATTAATTTCGCGTCTTTCTAAAATCTAATTTCTTCTGTTTTGAGTGGCCTAAAATATAACTTGTAAGGAGAGTAACTGTCAATTAACCCTAATAAGGCCAGGGACCATAATACCCCCACCCTCCGCAATTTGTCCGATTGCTCTTCAAGAAATAATTATTTTTGTGAGGTAATGTACTTTGAAATAGCATACAATTCTAATGACAGCATAAACTTTATTTGATCAAAATCTGTTCAGAAAAAACGCAATATATTCATAAATATAACAATTTGTAATCATATCGGGGCCCCATAATAATTCAAAATTTTTGAACTAGCCGTTGAACAAAACAACAATGACACAAAATTTACAAAATAGGTTTTTAAATAGTTAATGATCTCTCTAATTTAATCATTATTGTAACAAAACATCACATGCACAATTTTTTTTTATAGCAAATGGTTGAAACCAATGCGTTTTCAGAAAGCGTCATTTTGTGTTTTAACGGCTCTTTTTGAATGATAACAGGCTTTTACTTAGTCGGTTGTAATTGTGTATACCCTTTGCGCATGGTGGAGTTAAATCTATAAGTTTTAAATATTATTTTATATATAATACAGATTTCCGTTACACAGCCGACGTTTAATAACCGCCATTAGCAAATTCAAAACGTGAGCATATTACCTAAAACAATGCATTGTGTAACCTTATTTAATTATAATGTATCTTTTCCAATAATGTTAAGAATTGTTTTGAACAAGAACATGAGATGATTTGGTTATGTTATTAATCACGATCATAAGCTGAATCAGAAAGTGATACGCTTGATGTGTATTATTCGCATTAGTACAACTTACTTGAATGAATGACCACGAATGGAAGCAGGATGAAGAGCAATGCTTGAAAGTGTGCCATTGTTGCTTGCAGCTTTCAACTATTGGTACAACTAAAATAAAACATAAGCTTGAATACAAATCACTCCTATACCAATAATATAATAACATTGACAGATTTATTCCATAACCTAGACGAGAAATCAAAATGTAATACCTTTGTTTAAACAGAATGACTGTACATTTAAAGTGTATTTACGGAGCACTTTTCTAGAGGTTTATAAATAGTAAATTGTTATTCAGGAACATACTCTGATTAGTATTCCTAAACGTTAAATGCTAAGATATTAACGGTTATATTCTTTGGATTATGATTGAGTACGCACATTCAGACAGCTACATAGACATACAAACACATCCTATACATACATGCGTACATAATTACGTACAGTACATACACATATAGAACAGAGCAGAGGGAGTGTGGCGAGGGTACATTTTACAGTCCAGGGCCCGAATTCACAAAAAAGTGTGTTAAAATCTCACGTTAAATGGGTGTCAGACGGCCAGGTAATGAGCGAAAATGCAAAGTGATACTCGCTAAAATCATTTCACTGATTTGTACACAGTTTTAACTCCCTAGTGGATAAATTAATATCCGATTACTGCAATCGAGAAAGGGAGTCGAAAACCGAAAATGTTCCACGATTATATTGTTAATATGAATACAGCAAGGTTTGAGGACAATGTTACTATAGCCCTTCGACCAAATAGATCTCAAGGTATTTTTGCGTTCCCAGGCCCAAGGGGGACGCTCTCCAATTCCTTTATTAGTACACACATGTCAAGCTCTACCAGTTACAATCATACAAATGTCTTAAAGCCAAATGACAGTTTTGGGATTATGCAAATTTGGCAAGGAAACCGCTTATCAATTGATATAGTTGTAATATAGAAAACGATCTGTAGATACAGATCGATATCGTAGACGGTTGTTGAACGGCTAGCCGTTGGCTATCTGCAAGATCTCCGGCCGGGAAAGTCCCAGGAAAACAAGATGTGCGCCTCTCAATCTGAAAGGCGGTGCAAGAAATTTCTCTTCCGTTTTTAACAATTAACCACAAAAACCTTCTTTTATTTCAACCATTCTGATCAATTTGTTTGGCCAACAGGTTGGAATTCCATAATTGTTACTTCCATTGCTGTTCTATGGCTTAAAGGTCTTCAGTGTTGAGTATTGGTATTTCCCGAAGTGCCCCCCGAAATTTTGTGTGAGATAATGAAAAATTGACTGTCAAATTCGAAAGAACATACAATTTTAATGAGAGAATAAACTTTATTCGATCAAAATCAGTTCAGAGACGGCTGAAATATCCATCAATATATTTTTATTCAAAATGTTCTTCACCGGCAATCATCGGGCGATATTGAGACTTTTTTAGAAAAATTTAAAAAAATGCTCGAACACTACTTTGAAAAAGAATCAGAATAGGTTTTTAAAAAGTCGTTGATGATATCTCTATTGAATCATTATTTTAACAAACATTAAATGCAAAATTGTGTATGAAAAAAAGCTAAAACCAATGATTTCTATTAAATACCGCCCTCTTTAGTTGTAACGTCTCTTTCTGAATGATAACAGGGGATTAACTTAGTAATTTGTGATTGTGTATACTTTTCGAGCATGATGAAGTTATAACTATTACTTTGTACCGTAATGGTGCAGGTTTTGGTTACTAAAGTTAAGTTTGACCAATACTCAACTATCCCTTTAATGATAATATTATGAAAACATGGTATGAATTTCGGCATTGCTGTGCTGTTCTGACCTTCTGATTTATGTAGACAAATTAAATTTGTGTGCATAATTATACATCTTCTGGAATATTTTACGCATTGTACGTAATAATGTGTGTATGCAATGTATTCAATGCTGACCCTGTTAATCTGTTCGAAAAAGAGATTCCTCATTTCAAGATGTTTGGAGACTTCATAAAAAACCCTGTATATTTTCACATTCAAAATATCATGAAAATACACAATTTTTGCGCCATTTTGTCTTAAAACAAAAGAAAAACAAAGTGATTCTTCTGGAAAATAACTTAATTCATTGACAAACTCAAAACGATAAGTTTAATTTAAATTTTGTATACGTTATTTTTATTCGAATTATGTTAACGTATTTCAATTGTAGTAACTAATTTTATTGACAACAAAAATAATTATAAAAATGAACATAACATTTTGTTCATACAATCTAGAGTATTGATATTACCTTTAAGAACGTGAAAGTATGGGCCCTTATTCTACCAAATGTATCGACTAAGACTAGACTAAAAAGCACATAAATTACCAGTAACCAGTTAATCCATTTCACACCTGCTGACTTCGACTAACTTATTGTGTGTTGTCATGCACTACCTCTGAAATATCTGATTGGGTATTATTTCCTCATGAATACATCATATAAAATGATGCCTTACATTCTAGTGGAGTGGTTTAATTTCTTCACTGTATTAGTATGTCATTTTAATCCGAGGAAAAATATGATAAGATATTAATGGTAACAAGTTGCATCATTTCATTAGAAAATTAGTCTGAGAAAAAACAAATTTGCATATCACTGGTGGTGCATGACGAACACCGATGTGCAGTTCAAATTGCACATGTAAAAAATGGTTTAACTGGTTTCTGGTAATTTTGTTGTTGTAGTCTAGCTAACGTTCATAAATACCGGCCAACATGGTAAAGTAATATCGTGTTTTAGATACAGACGTTTCGAAATGGTAGACAACGACATTGGACATTCTAGTCGGTGCAGTTATTGATAATGTTTAGCCATGCATGGACAATGCAAAGATAGCCGACGAATTGTAGAATTGAAAATTGATATTGCTTCTTACCTGATGAAGGAGATAACACTGTCAGCGTTGTTCAAGGCAAGGCGTATCGATGTGCGAGCAGTCGGTGTGTGAGTACACTTCTTCCGAACCACGGGCTTTATACTTTCAGAGTCAGAAAATGAAGTTTCGTGTGCAGAGGAGGAGGGCTACCGTATATTATTCTTTAAGCTACACCCATCATGGTTTAATTTCATCACATGAACAGTAAATATATTTACATCGTGATTGGTTTAATAATCGACCAATAATATGACGCTGTTCACTCCATACGTTCGTGGTGTGTGGATAAACGACACCGTAACCCTTACACTAACCAAGTTCACCAACAAAATATATGTTCGCTATAACTGTGTCTGATCTACTGACATATATACGAAATTTGTATCAAACTGTTTCACGTAATGCTTTTAATTTCGAAGGTCAGAATTGTCGAGAGTATCGGGTATTCCGTATCATTAATAATCATCAGCACCCAACGCAAGGTATATGTTTCGTGTGTTATTGCTTTAAAAGGGTAGTACAGTTTCGGTAAGGCTGAACTTTAGTAACCAGATCTGGACCACCGAGCTCGAAAGGTATACAAAATTACAAACGACTAAGTAAAAAGCCTGTTGTCATTCAAAAAGAGCCATTAACACACAATAGGGCGCTCTCTAAAAAGGCATTGGTTTTAACCATTTTTCATACAAAAGTATACATGTGATGTTTTATTGAAATCATGATAAAATCTAATAATTTGGGCCCCTAATAATTATAAGATCAGATATATCTATTGATATTTCAGCCGTTTCTGGACCGATTTTGACCAAATAAAGTTTATTCTGCCATTAAAATTGCATGTTCTCTCAAATTACCTCACAAAAGAATTGTGATGTGCAGCGCCCTCTCTACCAAAACTGAACTACCCCTTTAAAACCAGGTAATATATAAAACCCAGGCATGTCTTTGTCACTTGATAACCCGCCCACGCTTTCAAGTGTTCATTTAAGATGTATAATATCATGTACGTGTCTGGCAACATCAAGGTCACAATAATTGCTGGTGGTAGGAACGGTGATTAATGTAGTTAACACTAATCACGTCTGTTCCTCTTCGAATTAATTAGTTCAAACCTATAAAGTAAAAATCAAGCAAGCCGACTGAACTTGAATTATTCACAAACCCGGCGCTGTAACCAATTTAGTGGCCTTTAGAGTTGTTGGCGCGAGTACTGAACAAGTATCGTCCTAGCCTTTAACAAGGCTTCGTGTTTCAAGCAAGCAATGGCTGCGCTGCATGCAAGATCAGGAACGACTGAACGCCTGATGGAGGCTATCTGGCAAAATGATGAATTCACGTGCGATCCCCTCGCCTTTACGCTTCTACTGGCTCATGAATATGCATAAGCTTGATTTAATGAATCATGCATAGTTTTGTGATATACTACTGCATTGAGCACACGTCTTTCTGTAAAGTCAAACGTCTCTTTGCCTCTCCCATTTATATATGAACTACGTGTACGTCGGCATACTCGCCCAGTACATAGCATTGTATACACAAACACATCCCTGTGTAGGCTGTGTGTGTATGTGTGTGTTTCTGTGTGTGACCTCGGGACGTGTGCGTGTATGTGTGTGTGTTGCTTTGCATCGGACCTTTGTATTGCTTCAGCGTGCAGCGTCGGTTCACTGTGGTATAGTTTGTGTCTTGCGTTGGGGAATGATGCATAATGCATGAGTACGTGATAACCCGGCTTCCATGATTGGGCGCAACTCATAGGTAGAGGAATTCAATACTTAACAAAAGAAGTTCATCGGAGAGCAATCCATTTGCGAAAAGACTGTCTCGCCAAGAGAGTGTGCATTGTAGTCGCGCTGTCCAGTCGTTCCTTGCATTCAACTCAGTTCAGACGAGACAGGCTTGTCAAAAGACTAGTATCGTCCCGCCCTATATAATAATAGGTTAAATAGGTAATATCCCAGGTCCGTATCAAGAGAAGGGGGGGGGGGGGGGTGGCTATGTAATTTGTACGTTCATATTCCAGTGTTCCCTTGACAAATTTGTCACCATCTAAATCTCCGACCTTATAAAGCAATGTTTAATGCTTAAAGGGATAGTTGAGTTCTGGTAAGGAGAGTACAGTTTTGGTGAAATTGAATTTTAGTAACCAAAACCTGCATCATTACATTACAAACTAATAGTTATAACTAGAAAGGAACACAAACTTACAAATAACGTAGTAAAGATCTTTTTTTTTTTTTTCAAAGATATTTATTTTCTCCATTGCTTTTTACAAACAATAACAAAATAATAAAATAACAATCAATAACAAAATTAGTACATAAAATAATTTGCATGTTTACATAATTGTATATAATATGATCTTACATTCACATCTAAATAGTACAAATTAACTTTTACTATTTATATCAAATAAAGCATGAAACATGCATGCATGAAGAAAGCATAAACATAAAAAAGGGGAAAATAGGAGAGAACAAAACATTCCCCCCCCCCAAAAAAACAAAAAAACAAAACAAAACACCTATACAAGCACTTACATACACACATATACACACACACACACACGCACACGCACACACACACACACACACACACACACACACCAAGGGCGTCGATTTCTTATCGCCATTTGGGGGGGGGGGGGATGATTCGTAATTTTGACCTTATCTGGCGAGGGTTGGGGGCGGGGGCCGCGGGGGGCAAAGCTTTTGAATTCAGCTGTTTAGAAATTGGATTCAGCTGTTTAGAAATTGGAAGATTATTAAGTGCACATTCCAAGCATCATGAAATCCTGAAAAGCATCAGTCATAGGATACCCACTTTGGGAAGCTTATTGTTTAAGAACATGATGAAGGATTTAGCTAGCTTACAAATGCGTACCATGGCACTAAATAGTTCTGAGACAAGATTATTCAGCCAAGATTCAAGTTCAAGTTCCCTTTATTCCACAACCGCAAACCAACAGTAAAGTACATTATACGAGTCATTTAAGCATATTAAACAGCGAATATGCATGGCATTGAGGCGACCTTTAGAAAGCTAGTCTTGTATTAGGATGAAGGTCAATTGACAATTTTAAATTTAAAATACAAACTTGTTGCATATAAAACTAACTTTAATGGTTATGGGCAATTCCACGAAAAATGTCACCCAAGGATGGAAAAATGAAACTCATGGGACAGCCTTGTTAACTACTGGATAGTAATGAGGAAGGACCATATTTTGATGACTAAAGGAAAAAAGTTTGAAATTCAATGCAGAATATTTTTTTTTTGGCCATTGAAGTTGGGACAAAAATTGTATGTATTAACCCCCAAAAATGATGAAATTTGCATCCGTTGTTTGTGAAATAAAATTTAAAAATATGGATCACTTCAGAACAATAATTCTACTTCTAATGTCTTGTTTATGCTTTGTTTTAACATCATAGAAAAGGAAATTGTGTAAAATTCTTTACTTTTTGAAAACTGTTATTGGATAAAATCTTGATTCTTACAACATTGATGTGTAATGTCCGTGACGTTTTAGATATAAAAGTTTTTGTAGAAGCAGAAGTCCTAATTAAATTTAATTCAAAATTCATTTGCAAAGCTAGAATGTTATATCATAAAGTATATCAATAGCATTTATTAAAATATTTGATGGCTTGTCCACAATGGCGTCACGGACATTACGTCACGGCTGCGTCACGGACATTACATACACAGTGAAAAGTATTAAAAAGCAGAGCCAAAAAATATCAAGCATTATTTTCTTATGTAAATGTCTTACCTTAGCCAATAAATAAGATAATCCCAAGTAACAGGGGGACTACTACCTTCCTGGTTCAAGTTTTAATAAATTGTATCGTTAATCAGATAGTGAACTTTGAGTCAGTACTCTGAACTATTTATAAAACTAAATTCCTTGCTTAATTTGAACATGCATGTCTCAATAATCAATAAAGACTTGACTATAACTTACTGGGAGGAGAAAGAGATGGTTAAATCTCATATAGTATGATCAAATTGCAAAAATTATACTCTTAGTCCATGATTTTCCATGTGTTATGCCCATGATGTACACAACTTTTTTTAGATTTTACAATTTTTTGGCACAAAACAGCATTGTACCCCATTAAAAATGTATAATATTTTTTTTAATAGTTGAACATTTGGTTTACTGCACATTCTGTTGAAAAATTTCAAATTTTACAATAATTTTGGAAAAATTATTAATATTTTTAAAATAATTTTTTGCTAATTGAAAAAAAAATTGAAATATAATTTTTGTTCTCAAAACTGTTTGATTACATATCAAATGTACAATTAAAAAAGTGTCATGCACAATGGAGCATATTTTGCGGGTTATTTCTGAGTTTAGAAAAAGTGGACAAAAGTGTAATGTCCGTGACGCTGAAAATGTAATGTCCGTGACGCAACGTTTTGTTGTCTAGATCACATATGCCTGGCCCGTTTCCCCAAAAACAACTTGGATTAAATTCATCATTGCCTTGTCTATAATTAAATACCTAAATCACCTTTGTGAGGTCTCAGAACTCACAGACTTTTGCAAAGATGTAAATGGATGCAAAAAGTCATGTCCAAAAGATGTAATGTCCGTGACGGCGCACATTTCGCAGAATTACTCAGTAACGAATTGGATAAATGTTCTGAAACTTTTTTTGCATACTTAACTAGGATATTGTTTTGTAATCAAAATAAAATTTAGACATTAGTTAGAGGTATGAATTAGTAGTGGCATTGGAAAGTCATGAAAATTCTCTGATTTGTAATGTCCGTGACGCTGGAGTTGCCCTTATATTAAGAAATTGAATAATGCGAAAAATAACTTTACAGGAATAATTATTATGGTGCTGATGTAAAAACTTTTAAATGGATAGATTACATGAATTTCAAAGCTGAAAACATTATTAATGATTAATTAATACCAGTATTCTTTAAGGGATGCCTGTAAAGTGTCTATTTCCACGAAAATTACTTGGAGCTTCCTCGTTTCTCTTCTACCGTGTTGTTTAGCTAATAGCATTAGAAGAATAAAATAGGGTTAGATTATTTCAAATTCCCCTTTAGTATGACGATATATATCATTCAGCTCAAAAGCGTTAATGAACGGTCATAAACGTCATACAGTAATTCGTTGTAAAAGCTGACGCATATTTTCGCCTTTTTTCAACCATGAAAGCAGTATTTTTTTCAATGAAACTTTCACACTTTATTCGGACATATCTTACAATGATTTTGGTACAGGATTGAAGTCTCAAATGTCATTTTGGGAAATATTTGACACTTTACAGGTGCACCTTTAAGTTACGTACTATATAACACCACTGTAAGAAGCAAAGGAGGCAGTCTAACCATATACCGCGATATACAATGAAACATATATATCTTTTATATATAATAAATTACAGTTTTATAGTCAAACCTGTTGCATAAAACTAACTTAGTCATATAAGAGATTAAACAATGCGCAAAAACACAGCTTTACAGGAATAGTATGATGCTGATGTTTACACCTTTACATGGAGAGGATGAAATGAATAACAAAGCCGAAATGATTAATATATACCAGTATTCTTTAGTTACGTAATATATAACTTTACTGTAAGAAACAAAGAGCACAGTCTTACCACATACCGCGCTGTACAATGCAAACATGTATCATTCATATCTAATAAAATTACAGTATTACAGTCATACTTGTTGCATAAAACTAACTTAGTCATACTACGAGATTAAACGAAGTACAAAGCACAACATATTTACAGGGGTATAATGTTGATGTAAATATTTCAGGGATAGGATAAAATGAATAACAAGGCTAAACAATAACTCATGATTGAAATATACAACTATACTCTACACTGTTAAAACGCTGTGTACAAAATTCAACAACTTATTGAAATTTGTCAACAACCGCTGTTTACAATATGAACCATCCAACTGTTCCATTCAACAACCCCAGTTGTTTAATATTTACACAACTGGTGTTTTAATTTGTTCAACAACAGTTGTTTAGAATAAATTTCATCAACCCTGTTGTTGAAATAGCAAACACAAAACAGTTGTAAAGCGGCAAGGTCGGAATCGAACCGGAGATCATTAGGGCATAAGCCCCACTCTATCGACTGCGCTAACTCGGTTCGCTTGGTTCGCAATGGGACAAAAGGGGTTTTGACCCGTTGATTTTGCGGTCGAAACTATCACGTGATTTTACACGTTTCATCAACGCTTGAACATAGCCGCATCACGCAACACTTCTTAGTACAACTTATCATGCTACACCTAAAGTTGTATGAAAATATTAAACAACCATTTTTACACAGCGTTTTAACAGTGTAGTAACGTATAACATTACTGTTAAAAGCAAAGGGTACAGTTCACGGTATACAATGACAAAAATGGATAACAAATATCAATGATATATAATTGAATTACAGTTTTACTCAATTAAAATCTAAGAAGTTGATTATAACGGACACAGTCGATTAGGTTCCTGTAATAAAAAAATTATGTACATAAATCATTAAACAAGTTTAACATTAAGATTACAGTAGTATGCATGGTTCCGTCAATTTTTAATGATTAAGATAATAAATCACTTCTGCATTTGAATCATTGTCAGTTGGCATCTCGAATTGGTTAATTAGGCGTGTATTCGATCTTCCTTCACAGAATGATGTATTATATTAAATCTAAATTAACTTCTTCTATGCGTTGATATAATATGTATGCATTATTTATTTTATTTTATTATTTAGTAATTTATTGATCTATTTACACATGTTTTACCAGTATGGCCCATTCAACCATAACTTGGTCTCCCATGTGGCCCTTGGATACATAATACAAACATGATACATACAAATCAATACAACATTTCAAATACATTGGAATAATATATCTATACGTAGAGCACAACGTCTACAGAACAACAACACTGATAACAGAAACAAGCGACAAAACACAATAATATAAGTATTACATGTATCATACAATATAAATTATTATACTATTGTATTTAACATAATATTTTGATGCAGATTCTTAAAGGTCCACAAATTTAATTTGAGCTTCCACATTTCTCTTCTACCGTGTTGTTTGGCTAATGATAAGAGAAGAATAAAATAGGGTTAGATTTTTGTCAAATGCCCTTTTACTATGACGATATCTATCATTGATAATTATTCAGCTCAAGAACGTTAATAAACGTTCATAAACCTCACACAGTAATTCATAGTAAAAGCTGACGCAAATTTTTGCTTTTTTAACCAGGAAAGCAGTGTTCCATTTCAATGAAACTTTCACACATCATTCGGATATATCTTACAATGATTTTGGTATAGGATTGAAGTCTCAAATATCATTTTGGGCAATACTGTATCTGACACTTTACAGTTGCACCTTTAAAGGGGACCACCAGGCTTTAAATATACCGTTTTGTGATATCAAATAGATACCCTACATTTTTAAAAGGGTTGTGTTATTTATAATTGAAGCAATTAATTTACCCGACTTACGGAACCATTACTATATCCTCGAATCCGCCAATACTTTCCATGCGTACGTTCGGAGAGAATAGAATCCCGGGCGATTCGCTCGCTCTGCACACACTCAGTCTCGTACATACAGACACTTTAACGTGCATGCTTTAGAATGGTGATGCTTTTTCCAATTATATATTTTTTTTCTGGACACATATTTTTGTGAACTTGGTGATGGAAAGGAATACTAAAGATGATACCTTTAATTTAAAAGGACACTATTTTTGGGTGGTGGTACCCATTAAGGTCTTTATTCAAGATATAACAAATCAAAACAATATAAAAGCTGTATAACTTGACATTTCTACACTAAATCAAAACAAGTTACTTTCGGTAGTCAAACTATTTCAGAGCGATATAAAAGAGATTCTCATAATACATAATGTTTATATTGTTCTGTGCTACCCTCATGAATCATTAAATTAAAGTTTTTAGCGTGTCGAGTCTAAAATGAATGAGTAGCAAAAACAGAAACAAACGAATCACAATAAAAACAAGAATATAGGCGATAAAAGGCACTTGACTATCATGGTACTTCCCGAAATGTCCCATTGTAAGGGTTCTGGTTGGTTTTGATTCCATTTGTAATTTCATTCCGTAAAACATGTGAAATGAGCATCATTTCCTTTCAAATGCTCTCATAGTTGTAAAACTTGATTTCAAAATGATTTGTTATTAAGTCTCCTAACCAAGAAGGCATCTGCTAGTTCGAACACCTATCGTTTTCATGGCCTCTTTTACATTTAATTGCAGTCTTTTACTGTCGGTCTAAAGATAGACCATACAATTGACGCCTCTCGTGCGAAGGCCAATAAGTGAGTTACGAACGGGTCGGCGAACGGGTGAAAACTGTCGTCTGTCTTTAAAACGGGCGACAGAAAAAGAGGCCATGAACACTATACATGTGTCGATGTAGTTTTCTGCACATAACGGTCGCATAATCGTTTGCATTGGAACATGTATTTTGCATCAAAATTCCCTCTAACGTAATATTTCGGATTTATATCTTCATTGAAGCATGCTTAGTCATTTATTATTATGTTTTGATGATAAGATCATCGTTTCAGTCTCTAAAGTGGACCTTGACCAATACACGAATATATTTTTAAGGCATTTGTACATAAAAACACATTACAAATATCGCACGATCATTAAATGGTAACCAGACTAATTGATTAAACGTTTCCTATACAGGGTGGCCCAGAAATAAAGGAACGGGGCACTTCCCAAAATAAAGCAACGAAATGACTGGGTCCATCGGATAGTGTGTCTTTTCAAATGAAAATTGATACCAAGAACATTAATTTTGGTCCTGTAGTTTTTGTTTTAGAGCGCTGTGAGTGACACTATGTCAGGGTTCATTTTTCTTCAATTTTGACTGACCTATTGGCTAAAGAATGACCCGAACGGCTCGGCATAGAATTATGGTGCTGTGGCTATTCAGTCGAATGCACACTAACAAATGTGTCCGCATCATTGTGCATCGTAATTCTATGACGAGCCGTTCGGGTCAATCTTTAGCCAATAGGTCAGTCAAAATTGAAGAAAAATGAACCCTGACAATTAAAGTTTTTAGCGTGTCGAGTCTAAAATGAATGAGTAGCAAAAACAGAAACAAACGAATCACAATAAAAACAAGAATATAGGCGATAAAAGGCACTTGACTATCATGGTACTTCCCGAAATGTCCCATTGTAAGGGTTCTGGTTGGTTTTGATTCCATTTGTAATTTCATTCCGTAAAACATGTGAAATGAGCATCATTTCCTTTCAAATGCTCTCATAGTTGTAAAACTTGATTTCAAAATGATTTGTTATTAAGTCTCCTAACCAAGAAGGCATCTGCTAGTTCGAACACCTATCGTTTTCATGGCCTCTTTTACATTTAATTGCAGTCTTTTACTGTCGGTCTAAAGATAGACCATACAATTGACGCCTCTCGTGCGAAGGCCAATAAGTGAGTTACGAACGGGTCGGTGAACGGGTGAAAACTGTCGTCTGTCTTTAAAACGGGCGACAGAAAAAGAGGCCATGAACACTATACATGTGTCGATGTAGTTTTCTGCACATAACGGTCGCATAATCGTTTGCATTGGAACATGTATTTTGCATCAAAATTCCCTCTAACGTAATATTTCGGATTTATATCTTCATTGAAGCATGCTTAGTCATTTATTATTATGTTTTGATGATAAGATCATCGTTTCAGTCTCTAAAGTGGACCTTGACCAATACACGAATATATTTTTAAGGCATTTGTACATAAAAACACATTACAAATATCGCACGATCATTAAATGGTAACCAGACGAATTGATTAAACGTTTCCTATACAGGGTGGCCCAGAAATAAAGGAACGGGGCACTTCCCAAAATAAAGCAACGAAATGACTGGGTCCATCGGATAGTGTGTCTTTTCAAATGAAAATTGATACCAAGAACATTAATTTTGGTCGTGTAGTTTTTGTTTTAGAGCGCTGTGAGTGACACTATGTCAGGGTTCATTTTTCTTCAATTTTGACTGACCTATTGGCTAAAGAATGACCCGAACGGCTCGGCATAGAATTATGGTGCTGTGGCTATTCAGTCGAATGCACACTAACAAATGTGTCCGCATCATTGTGCATCGTAATTCTATGACGAGCCGTTCGGGTCAATCTTTAGCCAATAGGTCAGTCAAAATTGAAGAAAAATGAACCCTGACATGGTGTCACTCACAGCGCTCTAAAAAAAACACTACACGCCCAAAAGTAATGTTCTTGGTATCAATTTTCATTTGAAAAGACACACTATCCGATGGACCCAGTCATTTCGTTACTTTATTTTGGGAAGTGCCCCGTTCCGTTATTTCTGGGCCACCCTGTATACGAAGGGGTATGCAACTTACGGCAATAACTCATCCGTGCTGCTACTTCTTTTTGATGATTAGTATGAAGTCCCTATATTTAGTTCACAACAATAACAAATTTGATATTGTATCAAGCACAAACATAATAACTCAGAGTATCCATTTGGACATATTGCCTGTCTTTACTCTCGTTAATATGGACTATACAACACTATATGTGACCTTACACCACAAAACGAACGTTATGTCGCTGTGGTAGTTTCTATTTTATTAGCTAAAATAGTCAAATTTTGTTCAAAAGATGAAATTTAGGATTTTGGTATTTTCTGAATAAGCATATCTTAATCTACCTTCTGGGAAATTTTGACCATCGGAAATCATGTTTAAGTATTAATTTTTCATTTAATAAATGTGATCTTATTACAGCGCTTGAATGGACACTGATCTATTAAGCGGCCTGTTTCTCCCTAATTTCAAAAATGCTTCAGCCATATTCCATATCTTTGGCATTCATTTTAAAAGGGTTTGCTTAGTCCAAATATGACAAATCATATACCATTTTAAAGGTAATGGCTTCTATTTTAATGTTATATGAACATCAACAAAATCAGTTTTCCCGACTTATTGGTCGTTTTGTAGTGTAAGATCACATATTACATATGTAATGCAGATGTTCTGCCCAGGTCAAATGCTCGTCAAAAATAACTCCAGGGCAAATTTGGTACTTTAACATTGTTCACAAACTTTTCCGTCAAATTGTGATGTTCTTATTAGACATAACATCAATCTTTGTGGAGTGCCAATGATCACTGATTGTGTTTAATTTCAATTTATTAGCGTGTTGCCATATTTTGACATTCATATCTCATTGTAATGTACTTTGACTATAACAAACGGATGAACTCTTAGAGTGAAGGGTTGTGTCATCAGCGTAGATAATTATACTACAATGTTTCAACACCATTACCTAATCATAAACATGAATTAAAAGCAAGAGATAACCTAGTATAGATCCTTGTGGTACCCCAAGGGATATTCACCTTTCATTTGAAAATGTCACAAATTGCTACCCTTTGACATCTATCATTCAAATACAAATTACACTAATTACCATTATCAGAACAGTCTGACGTAATTTCGAAATAATTTTACAAGTAGAATTTTAGTATTTGGACTGTATCAAAGGTGTTTTTAAATCTGCCAAAAAATGCATAAAAACTAATTTCTATTATCTTAATTATTTGATCGCTATATATGCGCTTTAGCTGTTTATACATAACATTTACTCGACAGTTGTAATCTACGAATATCAGTTAGTCATTAATGTATCCAAAGTTAATTACAAATTACATCAATTATGAGCCCCCTCAAATTATTGTCCTGTATATATTTGTTAAAGAGGTAGTTAAGTTTTGGTATAGAGGGCGCTGCACGAAGTAGGTAATTTGTGAGATAATGACAAACTGATTTGAAAGAGCTTACAATTTTATTTGTATTTGATCAAAATCGGAATAAATCTGGGCCCCAGATTTATTGATATTTCAGCCGTTTCTGAACCGATTTTGATCAAATAAAGTTAGTTCTGTCATTAAAATTGTATGCTCTTTCTAATGTCACATTCAGCTTTTTATTTTGTTTTAATCTAAAAAATGCTTACACTTTTAGATGTTCAAAAGTGGTTGAAACTGGTTGAAACCAATGCTTAAAAAAGCACCCTCTTGTGTTTTAATAACAGGCTTTTTGCTGAGCCGTTTGTAATTTTCTATACCTTTCGAGAATGATTAGTTTGTAATATTATTGTGCAGGCTTTGGTTACTAATGTTTCATGATTCCTCGATCAGGCTGTATATGACCGCTATAGTATGTAGCCATGCTTGATTGATGCAGCTAGCTAACTGCGCTGAGACCGCGGTTTCACTAATTCACCCCCATGGCTTGGACCGTTTAAAGGGAGAGATCCACTTTTGCAAGCCAAAATTAAAACGTTGCGAGGTTATTGTCTTATATGAAAGGAAATGTCATTTAATAGCATGCCTGAAAAAATTAGGGCTTGAAATCTCTTTTTCGTGGAGTTATAGACCTAAAACTGAATAAACTGAGGGACGTCGGTTAATTAGGTACATACGTATTTTCGGACGGTGAGTAAGTTCGTACATAGATATCACGAAGTGCCAGATCGGTATGCATGACCCCTACGTGACCCGCGCATAAGTACTAATGTGTGAGCGTTTACCAAGCAAAATACCCAAACATCGCTTAAACTGACTACATGTAATTATATATTCTTTCTTTTTGAGATTTTTTTCCGTGACATACGTTAACAAATATCGGCTTCACAATACCTTTACGAGAATTAGTACTATATTGTTGTAATATTATGCTAAATCAGTTGAACTCCTTTATTGACCGATATATATTTTAAATGGAGGGACGCATTCGTTTTTCATTCGTAGAATCCAAATTAGAGGGCTGTTCGCTCTGATTTTTTTTTTGCGTGTTACATTGATCCCCATCCGTCAACTGAAAGCTGTTCAGACGTTTTGTAAAAGTGGACCTGTCCCTTTAATACAATGGGTATTGGCGATGAGTCAAATTGATCAAGCACAACTCAAATAGAGCTGCACTAAACTATTTTTTGTTTTATTTTTGCTGATTTTCATGATATTTGAAATACCTTTTATTAGTTACCGGGCGCAAGACTACTATTATACAGAGTGTCCCAGAAAAAAACACGAAACCGTTATTTCATGGCAGACATTTTCTGTCACAATGAATAATTTCTCTGATAAGGGATACATTTAATGAAAATCTCTGTTTATCTCTTTTCATTTGATGTACAACTTTTGGCACATAATTCACGCATGACTGAATTAAAACATTGGAAATTGGTGCTACCAAAATTCTATTTGCACGCAAAAATTGCAAGTTTAAGTGAGTTTTGTTGGTGATTTTTTTAGGGTAGTAAGCGTACTTGTTTTGAAAAGGGACATAGACTGCATAACAATTCGTACTTTTATCTTTTATATGACACCTCATGCATAACGAATTAACGATGTATGCCGGAGAACAAGTCCAATCAAAACATGCCTGATTTCTGCTAAAATGCGTCTAGAAAGTTCAGTAAGAAGTCTCTCAGCTTTGCTGACTTAGCAGATGACAATGGACTTGATGCACGAGTGAATTTACACAAACAATGAATCATGTGCCATAAGTTGTACATGAAATGAAAGAAAAGAAACAAAGCTTTTCATTCATGTATATCTCATCAAAGAAATGTTTCATTATGACTGAAAATTTGTGCCATGAAATCCGGTTTCGTTGTATCTGGGATACACATGGCCTGTGGGAGTGAAACTGCGGCTCGTTGCAGTGCAATGCACATCCCCCCCCCCCCCCCCCCCCCAAAAAAAAAAAAAAAAAAAAAAAAAAAAATTACAAGCTCCCCGTACTATTATGCATCGAATCAGAATGCCGTGCCACAATCAGTTAACCAAAACTACCCCGCGGATTGCCAATTAAGCTTCAATCTTCAGAAAAAAAGCATACACTAATTATAATCGGTCTTCACTTGTATTACCTGTCGTGCCTTTGCTAGTAGAATCGGTCTTTTGCTTGGGGGGACTGCTTTCTCTTGCCGTCTTCTTATTCTCGAAGTACATGATAAGGGTGTAGAGAACGGGGTTTAGCGAAGAGTTGATGGGAACTATCAATATGACGGTCCATGCGTAGAGGCCGGTGTCGAGGGGCGGGACTGCGTCAGTCTGCGACAGGAGTCCCATGATGATGACGGGCATCCAGCAGGCGAAGTCCGTCGCGATGATGAGGGCCATTCTTCGCGCCAGCTTAATTTCGCGTTTCTGCGTCGCGTCATTCCTCACACGCGCTCCGGACCGCTTCACCTGGAGTCATTGATTGAAAATGTAGTGACACTAATAATAATAATAATTATCATAATAATAATGCTAATAATAATGCTATTAATAATAATGATAATTATACTGATATTAATTGTAATGATAATAATAATAATAATAATAATAATAATAATAATAATAATAATAATAATAATAACAATAATAATGATAATAATAATAATGACAATGATAATAATGATAATAATAATAATAACTAAACTTGAATTCGTCATTATTTCGTACACTCGAACAATAGAGGGGCAACATATATGGAATGTTCATTCTATCATGTCTGAATATAATGTCAATTTTCGGCTTCATAACATTGTATTTCAATGATCTGGGACTATATTTAATTAATAAATTAATTAATTGACATTTTCAATTCATTTGTGTTACGAGTGGAAATACGCGGATGCCGTTGTTTTCAGCTTCATAGCATTGACCATTATTGATCTATGGAATATAGGTCTAGCAAAAATTTCAGTCTATACAAGGCATGGTTTAAGAGAAACCGTATAAAGTATATTTGACCTTTGACCCGAAATAACATAATGAAATATGCATTAAATATTGGTCTTATAAATACCTATCAACATACAAATGTTCAAGTCAATTGCGAAATTCCTACAGGAGTTGTATGTTAAAAACCTACGTTTTGGTTTACCATAAATTTTCAACTGATTTGGGATCTTACCTTCAATCACAAATATTACCATTATCTCGTCAGTAAAACGAAACCTTAAGATCATAAAACCTTTATAGCTACACAACATACTGAAATCTGGGGAAAATCCGAGCCAAAATAGCCGAGATACCGGCCAAAGAATGATAGAAAGCATATACAAAAATTGGAACCTCCAGTCATATAACACGTACATGAACAAAGTTCGACTTTAACCAAGTCTTTCGCCATGACCCTGTCGTCAAAATAAACAAAAACTAATAGCACAACATTTGTAAAGCATAACCTCAGCTACAACATATCAACATCTAGGAGAAAAGCGATGGAAATTATGTGAGATATGGTCGGAAGTCCGCTGTAATCGATTTAAAAATCTGTTAAAATCGGTTAAAATTCGCATTTTAAATTTTAACCCTCGATATGATGAAGTCATAACATTTACTTGACGTAAATGAGGCATATAATTCGTATCTACAACTAATTATCTTTGCGAATTAAAAATACAAAAATGGGAGTTCATGCACTTTAAAGGGACAGGTCCACTTTTACAAAACGTCTGAACAGTTTTCAGTTGACGAATGGGGATCAATGTAACACGCAAAAAAAGATCAGAGCGAACAGCCCTCTAATTTGGATTCTACGAATGAAAAACGAATGCGTCCCTCCATTTAAAATATATATCGGTCAATAAAGGAGTTCAACTGATTTAGCATATAATATTACAACAATATAGTACTAATTCTCGTAAAGGTATTGTGAAGCCGATATTTGTTAACGTATGTCACGGAAAAAGATCTCAAAAAGAAAGAATATATAATTACATGTAGTCAGTTTAAGCGATGTTTGGGTATTTTGCTTGGTAAACGCTCACACATTAGTACTTATGCGCGAGTCACGTAGCTAGCGCGGGTCACGTAGGGGTCATGCATACCGATCTGGCACTCCGTGAAATCTATGTACAAACTTACTCACCGGCCGAAAATATGTATGTACCTAATTAACCGACGTCCCTCAGTTTATTCAGTTTTAGGTCTATAACTCCACGAAAAAGAGATTTCAAGCCCTAATTTTTTCAGGCATGTATTAAAGGGATAGTTGAGTATTGGTCAAACTTAACTTTAGTAACCAAAACCTGCACGATTACGATACAAACTAATAGTTCTAACTTCACCATGCTCGAAAAGTATACACAATTACAAACGACAAAGTAAAACCCCTGTTATCATTCAAAAAGAGCCGTTACAACTCGAAGTGTCAAATTAACTCGGCGCGAAGCACTAGCGTTGTAGGTCCTAATACGGGACTGTATAGTGCAGTGTGCGGTAATACGGGACTGTAGTGCAGTCACTGTGTGCGGTAATACTATACAGTAGTACGTGTATATTATGTATCGCAACCATAGAAGTATGACTCCAACACTGCCGTTGACGCAACTCGCAAGCCCCATTCGCATTCGTTCGCCTTTCGTTCACAGTCGCGCTAACACACGGAGAGACTGGTCCATGAGGCGCATATATCACTGATTTTTTGCGGAATGGAAGGACAAATCATAATCTTAATCCACCCGGTAGTTGGATCACATATTGGAGAGTAAATTGCTGGTAAGTACCGTATCATATGTATAGTTTTAAGCACAATTAGCGTGCACACAAATATTTGGTTTCAGTCTTTTATTAGGAGAACATAGAACGCTAGTGCCTCGCACTAGCGGTTCTAAAAAGTGATACCCGGGCGTCAACTACTTTTATATGATATTTTGAAAGCAAATTTCACAACAATTAGAGCATTTGAATGGAGATTATTATTATTTCCCATGTTTTTTTCGATGATCTTTCATATGGAATTGAAATCAACCAAATCCGTTACAATCGATGTTGGGGGGGCACTTTGGAAATTACCAAAACTCAACTTGGCCTTTAAATGACATTTCCTTTCATATAAGACAATAACCTCGCAACTTTTGAATTTTGGCTTGCAAAAGTGGATCTCTCCCTTTAAACAAAGTTATGACCGATATAAAAGGCGGTGTCAGACAGAGCAAAAAATACCGCTATTATTTCTGGATTATTTGCTGTCTGACACCAATAATCCCGCGAAAAATCTCGCAAACATTACCGCGAAAAATCCTGCAACGAAGCAGGATTATTTCAAATAATACCGGTATTTTTTGTGGGATTTTACTGTCTGACACCGATTTTAAATAATCCCGCGAAAAATCCCATAATTATAGCTGAGATTAGCAACAATTGTGATGTTGTACCCGTACAAACTCTAGCCCCGAGACCGTAGAAATACTGGCTGGTCCCGATGTTCTTACCAGAGGAGAGGAGCTAATAGGTGACGCTGTTAGCTCTAGAAAAACTCTCACAACTCTTTGACGAGAACATGACAAGGCGAGTTGGGTCGCCTTCAAATAAACCCTGTCCTGTCCTGCACCGGGCAGCAGCGATGCAGTACCTGTAGTTGGCGGAGGATCCAAACCGTGGACAACGGTGGCTACGGGGGAGCAGAGGGCAGGTCAGCATTGATGCTTCTGGCTTCTGTACTGCGATGGAAGGATCTGGCCACCCACCATTATTAATCGGTCGCGTTTGTCAACATGAGAGTACGAAATCAACAAATTAAGAGGGTATCGGAAGGTGGGTCCCGCAGGCTGGATGATACGTCAATTTCTACTGGGGAAGAGAGAGGTACTGCTCATAGTACGCTTGCAGGTGATGACGGATCAGGATCAAAGCCTGTTGAAGGAAGTCCTGTTCTTGAAGGTCTCAAGAAGGAAAGGAACAGCACCCCTCTAAGAAAACCAATCAACGTAGCCACATGGAATGTTCGTGGTTTGTCAGATGGGAAGGTGAAAATTGTAGAGAAAGAGATGGCTGCAAATAATATTAAAGTCCTAGGAATATCAGAATCATGGTGGCTTAGACAAGGCAGATTCATAACGGACGAAGGAAATACAGTAATCTTTTCAGGGAAAGAAAGTGGAAGGAAACGTGGTGGAGTTGGTTTCATCATAGAGAAGGCTACAGCTAAATGTGTCTTGGGATACAACCCGATCAATGAGAGAATTATGACTGTAAGGCTGCAAGGGCACCCCATGAATATCTCTATCATTCAGGTATACGCACCAACAGCAGATGCATCAGAGGAGGCAATCACTGAATTCTACGAGAAAGTACAAGACGTGGTAGATAGTATACCTAGGAAAGATTTCCTCATCATGTTGGGTGATTGGAACGCAAAGATTGGAAAAACTGGGGAGAAATCTGAATGCATTGGAAAGTATGGTCTAGGCAGCAGAAATGAACGAGGAGATCGACTGGAAGAATTCTGTGAGACAAACAGCTTCATCATTGGTAGCACATGGTTTGAGCACCACCCAAGGAGACTGTGGACATGGATGAGTCCAGGTGATAGAGCGATAAACCAGATAGACTACATCATGGTTCAAAAGAGGTGGCAGACATCACTCTAGAATGTCAAGACAAGACCAAGTGCTGATTGTGGCAGTGACCATCAGCTGCTTTTGGCTAAACTCAAACTAAGACTGAAGGCTAAGAAAAGTGGTACAGCTCCTACAAGGTACGATGTTGATCGTATTCCTGCTCAATTTTCAGTGGAAGTCAAGAACAAGTTTGAGATGTTGCTGAGAATGGATGAAGCGGAACAAACACCAAATGAGTTGTGGGAAGACATGAAAGAAACAGTCGAGAATGCAGCAAAGAATCACATCCCAAGGAAAAGGAAACAAAAACAACCATGGATTTCAAATTAGACTTTTGAGCTATCAGACGAGAGGAAGAGGGCAAAGGCGAAACACAATAGAGGGGAATGGTCGAGACTCAATAAAGAAGTCGCAAGTAGTGTAAAGGAGGACAAAAAGAACTACATAGAGGGAAAGCGTGAGGACCTAGAACGTCATAAGAACAACTCCAAGGTAGCATTTGCTATTGTGAAAGAAATCACAAAGAAAAGGACCCCAAAATTGGATGTGATTAATGACGAAAATGGCAAAACACTGACAAATAGTGAGGACATAAAAAACAGATGGATGCAGTACAGTAGAAAGCTGTTTGCGGCACAAGAAAATGAAGATGACACACGATGGGAGGAAAGAGATGAAATGGAGCCCCCTCCACTAATATCAGAAGTAGAGATAGCAATGGAACAACTGAAGCCGGCAAGTCTCCTGGTTTAGATAACTTGACTTCTGAGATGTGGAAGGCTACCGGTGAAGAAGGGATTGATTTGATGTGGCGTCTTTGCTGCAATATCTGGAAGGAGAAAGAATGGCCTAAAGTCTAAAGACTGGTGTAGAGCTGTATTCATAACATTACCAAAGAAGGGGGATCTGAAAGAATGTTCAAATCATCGGACAATAAGCTTGATTTGTCATGCAAGTAAAGTACTTCTGAAGATCATTAGCAGGAGAATGAAAGTCAAGCTAAAAAGAAGAGATCTCAGAAGAGCAGGCAGGGTTCCGTGAAGGCAGGGGGACAAGAGATCAGATTGTTAACATCAGAAATGTAATCGAGAAATGCAGAGAACTCAAACACCCTCTTTATATGTGCTTCATAGATTACAGTAAGGCATTCGACTGTGTAAGCCACCATCAACTGTGGGATACAATGAAAAAGATGGGATTCCCAAGTCACATAGTAGGACTGATCAAGAATCTTTAACAGGACCAAGAATCTACAGTGAGGACCAGTAGTGGGGATACTGAGTGGTTTGAAATAGGCAGAGGTGTACGTCAAGGCTGTATACTATCTCCAAACCTTTTTAATATATATTCTGAGGACATCATGAGAGAGGCACTGGAAGGTTTCAATGGAGGAGTGAAATTCGGAGGTACAAAGATCACAAACCTGAGGTATGCGGATGACACTACTCTAGTTTGCAGTAGCAGAGAGGAGCTCATTGACCTGTTGAACCGTATTAAAAAGGCGAGTGAAGAGAAATATCTTCTATTGAACACTAAAAAGACTAAAATAATGGTAGTCGACAAAGACAACAACAACAACGATTTTACCATAGATGGAAAGAAGATTGAAGAAGTCAGTCAGTTTGTATACTTGGATTCCATAATCAATAACAAAGGAGGAAGCACCACAGAGATACGGAGAAGACTGGCAATAGCAAGATCAACCGTGCAGAGCATGTCTCATATCTGGAAAAGCCGAGGCCTGTCACTCGATCTGAAGGTTCGACTTCTTCGTGCAACTGCATTCTCCATTGCTACATATGGATGCGAGTCTTGGGCCATGACAAAGAACGACAGGAAAAGAGTGGACGTTGTTGAGATGTGGTGCTACAGAAGGCTTTTACAGGTGTCTTGGCAAGATAGGAAGACAAATATATGGATTCTGAACAAGATTGGTACAGACTTAATTATCAGAAGGGAATTATGGAACGAAAACTAATGTACTTTGGGCACATCGTTAGGAGAACTGAAAGAATTGAGAAGAGAATACTGCAAGGCGCAATTGAAGGAAGACGTGGCAGAGGTCGTCCACCTACATCTTGGACTGACGATATCAGGAGAGTGTCTGGGGAAGGAATGAAGGGTGCAACACACTTGGCAGAAGACAGAGTTGCATGGCGTGCTCTCGTGAAGACCACAGCAGCGCTTTACAGCGCCACCTGAACTTGATGATAATGATGATGATGTTACGTTTCGGCGCATTGCGCATGCGTATGTGATTTGTTTAAATACAGGTATTATTTACGCCTGTCTGACACCGGTCTACGTAAGAGAGCTATCGGGATTTAAATTATACTAGGATATTTCAGATGGGTCGGGATTTTTCTGTCTGACATCGCCTATTAACAAGGAAATAATGACAGATTTTGAGTGCGATATGGCATGTCTATTTGCACGAATCGGCAGCCCCGTCGGTACTATTTGAACGGGCTTCGAAGTAGCGAGTTCAAATAGTACCGATGGGGCCGACGATAAGTGCAAATAGACTGCCTCGCACAAAATCAGTCATTATTTCCTTTATATAACACCTATCGGTATTTTACATAAACATTACAATATTTTCTTACCTTTAAGTTTTAACTATTCCAGGAGAAAAGATGCTGTTCAAGAACTCAATAAAATAAAATAATGCGAATTGCTCTAAACTTGGTCTTGCCTCTTGCCTGGTGTTTGCATAATCACAGTCAAGACTCAAGAGTCAAGACAATTCTCTAGTCCAGCGCATACCGAAGTTGCATTTTGCTAGTCTGCCTAGCCGCGCGCGCGTGCGTAACCGTCCCTATAGACCTGTGTACATTAATTACAAACACGTTGAATTTCTACTTTTATAAATACCTATATCTTTTACATCGATCAACGAATCGAACCAGTTGAAAAAGTATACATATGGAATAAATATGTAAACTGTTGACCATACAATTTCTATCGTCAATTCTGTAGAATTTGGGCCTCTTTGGTTTGAAGACACCCTTTTTTTCTTTTCACACAAAATCAAAAAGCCCCAAATTACACGTATTTCTATAGGGAAAGATGTCGAACCACAGTGACAAGGTGTTTTTTGTTGATTGGTTAGAAGTGTTTCTTGTGGTGGAAATGAACCAGTTGAAATGTCTAATAGAAGAGTACAAGTACATTGTTTAAACCAAGGAATTCTTCTTTCCGATTGGCTGTATAGAATTCCGGCCTTTTGTATGAATATTTTACTGATTTGACTGACTCACGCACCGGGAGGGTGTTTCACAAAGAAATTATTTGTCATCATGACAAATTTGTCATCATGACAAATTTCAGTTGTCATCATGACAAGTTGTCATCGTCCATAAAGATGCGTTTCACGAAGCTCATGACAACTTGTCATCGTAAAAAAAT
This sequence comes from Echinarachnius parma, assembly GCA_037951105.1. Taxonomy (NCBI): domain Eukaryota; kingdom Metazoa; phylum Echinodermata; class Echinoidea; order Clypeasteroida; family Echinarachniidae; genus Echinarachnius; species Echinarachnius parma. The sequence continues at coordinate 30,725 of JBAMJV010011283.1, forward strand.
GTTTTAATCTTTATGGACGAGCCTGAATCTATCATCGGCTGCCACAGCAAGAAGCCCGCAAGAACCAAATGATGGCCGTAAGTTTTTTTTCTTATTCTGTGTTTAATGTGTGATTGTGAGTTTGCATGATATGTTATTCAGCTATAATATGTCATTGTTATCGACCTTACATATTATTTGTTGACAAACTATGTAGAAAATTGTTATATTTCAATGAAACCACTCGATTTGTTTCACGACAATTATTGCGTGAATTGCACTAGAGCGGTTATCGAGATCGCACCCCGCCTAAACTCTGGGGTGGCTACTATGTCAAAAAACCCGTCTCCCTGGATATAAACGCGAAATAACACGACTCTTCTTACTCGATGAAGACTAAACTCTAAAATTTAACACCTTTCTTTGTCATAACTTGCAGCCATGATATAGTAGACTGTCTCTGGTCTACAATTACAAAGCCTTGCACTTGTTAAACTCAAAGTCAAAGACTTTGACCTTTGTGAGTTTGTCTACATGATAGTCAGTCACAGAACACCAGCCACCGCCATGCCAGCCGCCTTGGCCTAGTAATTTTAGTATGCTAATATTTATGCCACGAGTAAACTATACTAGCCATTAAATAAGGGTTAGGTTATGTTATAGTAGCAGTGGTGGGGCCTAATACACAATGTTAATTGTTATGTGATAGATAAAAATGACAATTTTTCGCTCCATTCCAATTTCCATATAAAAATACGTTATTTCTGCACCACCTCGACTTCTCTCCGAACGTATCGTGACTTGTGACGTTGTGTAATATACAATGTTATTTCAGTCATAAATTATTGAAATTCTGATGTATTTTTATTGTTCTATTATCTCATTCATTTTACAGGAATCAAGCCGAAAATCAAATCTTTCTACCGAGGATGTCAAGATTCTAGCTAATTTCGTCAGCGAAAATTATGATGACATATTTGGGAGAGCAGATCGGCCACAGGTAAGCAGGGAAAACAATAAAATATATATATCAGGGACTACTTTTTAAGCTTGCCTGCACAAAAAATGATTTAAGTTAAAGGAAGTTTATTAGGCATGGAATGTCTTCTACAACATCTGTACATTGGACATTAGATATGTAACTTGTTTAACCTTTTCTTTGTAGATCTGTCCATCAATTCTTACAGAACTATGCTACTTGGAACTAAATCAAATAATAAAATCCTTAATTAATCATTGCACTTGACATGCAGAACATAACTTGTATTTTGTTTGATTCATCTGACTGATAGTGTATAGATATATAGGTTTATGTATTACAGATATTGATATTGACTGAAAATAAACATTTTAACTACATAACTGCCCATTTGATTAATGTTAAGTTAACATTGTATTTTTTTCTTGATAGAAATACAAGCTTGATAGTGGCTGAATTGCTGGCATATAAGAAGTTCTGATCCAAGATCATATATCATGTACCCCTCTCTGTTCATCAGGCCCAACTTCCCAGCCCACTTTCTTGGCCCCCAATCTTTGGTAAGAATTTAAAATTAAATGTTTTACATTTACATCACAGTCATACATTTAAATGTTGTATAACATACATGGATATTTCCATATATTATATGATGGTACAGACAGCAGAGATTACATGTGCACAGTCATTGTTGGATATTCCATATTCATTTTTTTGTAATATATATTTTAATTCAGACCATTCACATTTATTTGGCAAGGGTTACTTTTCAAGCAAGCCTTCATGAAGAGAGTAAGCTAAAATTGTTGTGCAAAATTATGTAAATTTATAATGGCTTTTTTGACATTTGGGGGAGCTAAAGAGCCCTTTGTTCCCTTCTCCTCACCCACATTTCTTCCTGCAATATAATTATGATACCGCATTAGCTTTTGATTTAAAAACAATATTTCCTTTTTTTTATTTCTTTTTTTTAATTAGAAAAGCTGAGATTCCGGGCACATCACGTTGATCTGTCATAAAGACCAGTCATCGCAACTTGCAGGTCCATCCAGGCATGCATATGAACTTCACAAGGACAGTCTTCAAAAAGGTGTAGAGGTACATTATTAGAGAGACATTTGACACTTTTGTTATTTTAAACTTTTGTATTTTAGTTAATACAATACATGATTTTATTATATAAGCTCACAAATTGCGTCAGATAACAGGATTAAAATGACGTACAATCTATGTTGAGCATGTACAAATACATGTTCTCTATTGCCTACTCCTAGACGTTTATTTAAATGTTTGTTATTAATTTGGCCGTTTATAACGAGGTATCGCTTATAACGAGGTAAATTTGATAGTCCCGACTACCTTGTTATAACGGGGTTTCCATGTACAGAGAAATGTGAATGCCTCGGCCCCCAAGTAATGTTGGTTAAATCATAGTTTAATTTAACGAAGATTATCATTCACTTTATACAACCCTGTTCCTTATTTGCTTTTTCTGTTGTTAATTTTTTAAATTTTGTATCTGTTTCTTATTTTGTTTAATTATTTTTAGTTAAACCAATCATTGACAAGTGTCCACAAAATTATTTGCCTATATTGAATTACAGTGTATAAAGTAATTCTTCATTTATTCTATGAACAAAATATTGTGAACTGTTGGAGACTTCTTGGATCATATCCAAGGTCATAAATGTGACTTAGAAGCAGTTTACTTGATCATTCCATATACAGTCTTCCAAGATATAATGCTATATTAAAATTATTAAAGCGGCATGGTGATATCTTTATGAATTGCATAGTTAACATGCAACATGTTGAGCTCGCTCTTTCCTTTGTCTGCTGATTGCATTTAATGGGCACTATTTTGTTTATTTATTCTTCATCTGCAGATACTGGCCACTGCTGTGCAACCTCAGGACATAACTGGATGGGATGAGCTTGTAGGGACTCGCTTCACAGTCTGAACATCAGACTAGCCATGCATGTACAATAGCCCATTGATACTTTGATTGGAGGGTGTTTCACAAGGCACTTGTCGTCACACACCAAATATACATTGACTGTTGGCAAAACATCACTACTCTCTTTTTACCGCTCATCCAAAGAACACCTTCTCCTTCTAACTCCTCTTCAACATCACAATGTGCAGTTACCATCTGACTTACATAGGCATCGACAACCATGGATTGTAAATGGGGCTACAATCCATGCCTCACTCACACACCTATTGTAAGGATTTTCTCAGGTCCTTTATCTTTGAGTTAGAATATAGATAAACATGGGGTGGGTTAAGCAAACCAGTCGGTTGTATAGCACTTTGGTATGCGCATTATGTACATGGAATGTGCACTGTAGTGTAGATTGTGTTTAGGCCAACAGATAGCGGATAGCGGATAGTGTGTGTGCTATTATATGTGTATACTGCTAAGGCATGGCAGGCAAGCCATGCATGGTGAACAGGTACAATAGTTGTTGTTGTAGCGTAGCAACCCTAATTGCCTAGAGCCTTTGTTCTGTGGATACTTGCACTGGGTGTGTTAGCAAGGCAGTGAAATTGCATTGTAGTCTTAATTTTGTCGCCGTTCGTGAAAGTACTGCGAAGCAGAGTAGCTCGCGCTCTCTGCCAAATTTGTAGGGAGTGGCACCGGCTAAGCCAGCCAGAGATGCCCTCCAGAATACCAGCCTGCCACTGTATTTAGTTATTGCAGCATGCAGCAGCTTGTGTGTGTAGTATACGGCCCATTGAAGTCGTTGGGCGTGGCGACAGCAGTGACAGTGCCAAGCTGATATTCCCTTCCCCTTGAGGCCAAATTGTAAGTACTACTTGCTTTATATATTATTGTTCTATAAGCATTTTAATGTTTAATACCTTGATATATATAAGTGCTGCATCTGTTAATTTAATTCGACTGCATTAAGCACTGCAGCGTTAGTAGAAATCTGAGTGAAAGTGTGGTGGTAATTTCTCTTTTGGAAAGGATAAAATAACAATATTGGACAGAAGTGAGTTCATTATAAATGTTGCTCTAACTTTTGTAGCTTGTTAATATATATTAATTGGAGAAATGCCTGTTATTTGATAATCTTGTAAGAATAATAGGACTTTGTAAAGCCCTAATTTGATGTTTACACCTGAGAAAGGGCTTGAATGAAGCTTTGATTATCTATGATTATGTTAGGTTTAATGAATTGCATGTGAATTCAAGCCAGATGTTGTCAAGTGAATTAGAAGTGAGTGTCTTAAAGGAAATATTTCATGTAGGTATGTGGATATGGTTTAGACATAGGTAGGCCATCCATTCTTTGGCTGTTTGTTCTTTATAGATGGCGGTCGTCCCCGACTCCGTATAGGGTCATCTTTGACTACCCTTAGGGTCATCTTCCAGTTTCGTCATAGTGTCATCGTCATCTCGTCATGAACTTCGTCTTCCCTTCGTGGTGTAGGGTCATCGTCCTCTGATCGTCTCACGTTCGCCCTGAAGGTCAACGCAAGGTCATCAGGACCGACTCGTCGATTGCTACAGCTCGCGTAATGAAGAGTTCACGTCTCACCCTGTGTCGCGTTGTGAACACCCCACTAGTTGGACACCATAGAGTAGAGTCACCGTAAATTAGCGCCATCGCTCGCGTCCGTAATGTATGGTGACCTTTCCTGTTTATGTCTTTTGGACACTTAAACAAAGACTCAAACTAATCCTTTCTTGTTGTTGTTTTATTCAAGACCCTTCTTTTGCTATTCCTCATTGGTTATTGCCAATTTAATCATGTGTTTTGTTTATCGAATGTTAGCTACCAGGAGTAGCCAATTTAGATACTGATATAGGCACTCACTTGTGTGGGTCATTAACTCAACTATTATAGTCTTCATTTGGCTTTGATTGTTGGAAGCTTTCCACGGAATTGAAAGATAAGCAATAAAGTTAACTTTGAAGTGTATAACTTGTGTCCCTGTAATTATTTGGGTGGCTAAGCGGCCTTATAGACTTAATGAGTTTAGAGAATTAAACCACTCTTACATTTTTGGGGGCCTGTCCGGGAGTCGCTTAGCTGTAACATTTCCAAGCTTTTATAGGATACTATGTTCTAGTTATAAAATAATTGTTACCCCTGTCCATAAGCTGTGTACTGTAGGTGATGTTTTAGGATCACTGATGCTAAGAGATGCTTATTACATAACTGTTCTCTATTGTTCACTTTCAGGTACTTAGTCTGGCCACTGTGTAAGGCGAAGGTAACGTTTGCAGAGGCACTGACACTGTTTCAGCCTTCAAGAAGTTGCGGTTTGCAAGCAAGCAAGCGAGCATTGAGCAAGCGCTGGATTCTGGTGAGTGCAATTTGTTTTGCCACTATTACACACCCAGAAAGTATCACAGAACAGAGACTCAGTAGTAATTTAATCTGTAGGAGGTATAAGCTAGCAATATGGATATTAGATTGTTTGACATAGGGAAAGACTTAGGATATAAGGGACAGGAGTTAGTAGCCTTTGTAGAGAAGACGGCTGCAGAAATAGCAAAGAAGTTAAAAGAAGATGATACTAAAGCTAGAGATGACAGGAAGCTTGCTAGGGAAGAGAGACAAGAGGAGTTGGAGCTGTTGGAGAAAAATTTTGGAACTGGCTCGTCTCCAGGGAGACCAGCAGTCGACAGGTAATGGTAATGGTAATGACCGCCGTTATTTGGCCCCGTCCCCGAAGCTTCCCCGGTTCGACGAAGGTAAGGATAACATGGACGCCTACCTTGACAGGTTCGAGCGATACGCTCAGAGTCAGGGTTGGCCTGAGGCCACGTGGGCCATAAGTTTGAGTGCTCTTTTACAGGGCAAGGCGTTGGACGTATACGCAAGGCTTCCCACAGATCAGGTAGGTGAATATAAATTAGTGAAAGAGGCGTTGCTAAAGAGGTTTGAACTAACCGCTGAGGACTTTAGGAAAAAGTTCCGAGGTTCGGCCCCAGAAGCTGGAGAGACGCCGAGTCAATTTGTCGTCCGGCTGGACCACTACTTGCAGAGGTGGGTGGAGCTTTCCAAATGTTCACGTACGTTTGATGGACTTGTGGATCTGTTGCTCAGACAGCAGCTTGTTGAGAAGGGAGGTCAGGATTTGTCGTTGTTTCTTAAAGAGAGGAAACTTAAATCAGTATCCGAGATGGTAGGCTTCGCTGACATGTTTGTAGAAGCACATGGTGGGCGTGGTTGGAGTTCCAAGAAACCTTACCAGGATGTTCGTAGACCGAAGGCTCCGTCAGGAATTCCGGTTCCGAAGGCGAATTCTGAGGGTAAGAGAGGAAACGAGCAGAGGCCTCCTCCATCGGTGCGTAGACAGGTTGGTCCATGCTTTATATGCAATCGGATGGGACACCTCGCTTCAAGATGTAGGGTTAGGCAGCAGTCAGCCATGGGTCTCGTGAGTAATCCTCCAGGTCCGCTGCGTGGTCGCAGACGGCGTAGAAGTAAATCCCCTCCGGAGAAGACACCAGATGAAGGTGAGGAGCAGTCGCAGAGTTCGTGTCCTACATGTGGTCCTACATGTGGGGATAGTCTGACTCCGAATCAGGAGATTGGATTGTTGTTGTTGACGTCTACCGCATTCACGGTTGCAGCCTCCAATGTTGTGAGTGATAAGCTGCAAGTCATGTGTGTTGCATGTCAACGTAGATGGCGTAACCAGCTCCCAGTTATTGATGGTAAGATTGGTTCCCATGATGTGAGTATCCTCAGAGATACGGGTTGTTCAGGTGTTGTAGTGAAGAAGTCGTTAGTGTCGGCATGTCAGTTCACAGGTCAGTACAAGCAGTGTGTGTTGATTGATGGCACAGTTCGCAGATTTCCCACGGCAAAGGTTGAAATGAAGTCACCGATTTTCGTCGGCATTGCGGAGGCTTTGTGCATGGATTCCCCTGTGTTTGATGTAATTCTCGGCAACATCGCAGGTGTAAGGCCGATTGATGATCCACTTCCAGATTGGAAGTCGGGTGTTGTTGGATGTCCTCCCCAGGAGAGCGTTGGTATGGCTGTCCAGACTAGAGCCCAGGTTGTTCAGGCTAAACGTCCAGTACGTCCCCTGAAGGTCCCTTCAGCCATTCCTGATGTGTCGGTAGAGGATATCAAAGAGGCTCAAGGTAATGATCCAACACTGAAGAAGGCCAGAGAGCTGGCTAGTTCAAGTAAGGTTGGTGAGATTAGGCATGGCTCTTACGTCTTTGACCGAGGACTGCTATACAGGATTTTCGAACCAAAGTCGGTGACAGATGGAAATCTTGTTGGGCAGTTAGTTGTCCCCAGACCCTACCGGCGGACCGTTCTAAAACTTGCTCATGAGGGCACCTTAGGTGGTCATCAGGGGGTCAAGAAGGTCACAGAGAAGGTAAGGTCCAATTTCTTTTGGCCTGGCGTACAAGCTGATGTTGTGCGCTTCTGTAGGTCCTGCGACATTTGTCAACGGACAGTGTCGAAAGGTAGAATTCCGAAAGTGCAAATCGGTAGGGTGCCTGTTATAGACACCCCCTTTCGGAGAGTTGCTGTTGATTTGATTGGTCCTATCAAACCCGATGGCAGCAATCGTTTCTGTATCCATTGCAGGCGGTTGAACCGAACAACAGTCGAGTGATGAGGTGGGCTCTTACCCTCCAACCCTTTCGGTTCCGAATCGAGGCGATTCGTGGCTCGGAGAACGTTGGAGCAGATTATCTCAGTAGAACTGAACTGTGAACAGTAAAATACGGCTCAGATGGAAATTGAAGTAAATGCTTTAAATTAGGCCACTTTTGTAATTTTCTGTTTGGGAGACGAAATTCTGTGGAGAAAGAGACTCCAAAAAGGTCAGTATTTATTTACTCATATTTTCTTCTACGTCTTTAGTGTGGACTAAATACGAGTGGCAAGGAAAAGGTACGTGGCTTGATTTTACTTTATGGTACAGTGTGCTGGGAAAATTTGGATATATTTTTATAGAAAATATGGTATATTTTCTTGAAGCGGGCGGCCATTGTAAGGATTTTCCCAGGTCCTTTATCTATGAGTTAGAATATAGATAAACATGGGGTGGGTTAAGCAAACCAGTCGGTTGTATAGCACTTTGGTTTGCGCATTATGTACATGGAATGTGCACTGTAGTGTAGATTGTGTTTAGGCCAACAGATAGCGGATAGCGGATAGTGTGTGTGCTATTATATGTGTATACTGTTGTTGTTGTTGTAGCGTAGCAACCCTAATTGCCTAGAGCCTTTGTTCTGTGGATACTTGCACTGGGTGTGTTAGCAAGGCAGTGAAATTGCATTGTAGTCTTAATTTTGTCGCCGTTCGTGAAAGTACTGCGAAGCAGAGTAGCTCGCGCTCTCTGCCAAATTTGTAGGGAGTGGCACCGGCTAAGCCAGCCAGAGATGCCCTCCAGAATACCAGCCTGCCACTGTATTTAGTTATTGCAGCATGCAGCAGCTTGTGTGTGTAGTATACGGCCCATTGAAGTCGTTGGGCGTGGCGACAGCAGTGACAGTGCCAAGCTGATATTCCCTTCCCCTTGAGGCCAAATTGTAAGTACTACTTGCTTTATATATTATTGTTCTATAAGCATTTTAATGTTTAATACCTTGATATATATAAGTGCTGCATCTGTTAATTTAATTCGACTGCATTAAGCACTGCAGCGTTAGTAGAAATCTGAGTGAAAGTGTGGTGGTAATTTCTGTTTTGGAAAGGATAAAATAACAATATTGGACAGAAGTGAGTTCATTATAAAATGTTGCTCTAACTTTTGTAGCTTGTTAATATATATTAATTGGAGAAATGCCTGTTATTTGATAATCTTGTAAGAATAATAGGACTTTGTAAAGCCCTAATTTGATGTTTACACTTGAGAAAGGGCTTGAATGAAGCTTTGATTATCTATGATTAGTTTAGGGTTAATGAATTGCATGTGAATTCAAGCCAGATGTTGTCAAGTGAATTAGAAGTGAGTGTCTTAAAGGAAATATTTCATGTAGGTATGTGGATATGGTTTAGACATAGGTAGGCCATCCATTCTTTGGCTGTTTGTTCTTTATAGATGGCGGTCGTCCCCGACTCCGTATAGGGTCATCTTTGACTACCCTTAGGGTCATCTTCCAGTTTCGTCATAGTGTCATCGTCATCTCGTCATGAACTTCGTCTTCCCTTCGTGGTGTAGGGTCATCGTCCTCTGATCGTCTCACGTTCGCCCTGAAGGTCAACGCAAGGTCATCAGGACCGACTCGTCGATTGCTACAGCTCGCGTAATGAAGAGTTCACGTCTCACCCTGTGTCGCGTTGTGAACACCCCACTAGTTGGACACCATAGAGTAGAGTCACCGTAAATTAGCGCCATCGCTCGCGTCCGTAATGTATGGTGACCTTTCCTGTTTATGTCTTTTGGACACTTAAACAAAGACTCAAACTAATCCTTTCTTGTTGTTGTTTTATTCAAGACCCTTCTTTTGCTATTCCTCATTGGTTATTGCCAATTTAATCATGTGTTTTGTTTATCGAATGTTAGCTACCAGGAGTAGCCAATTTAGATACTGATATAGGCACTCACTTGTGTGGGTCATTAACTCAACTATTATAGTCTTCATTTGGCTTTGATTGTTGGAAGCTTTCCACGGAATTGAAAGATAAGCAATAAAGTTAACTTTGAAGTGTATAACTTGTGTCCCTGTAATTATTTGGGTGGCTAAGCGGCCTTATAGACTTAATGAGTTTAGAGAATTAAACCACTCTTACACCTATAATAGAGGAGAGACCGCCGACCAACATGGGCTGTTGAGTCATCACCTTTTCATCCCCCGAGCTATTCTGACCTTTTAAAAAATCTTTCTCCTTTTGCAGAGATTACACTTTTCTGCATGCAAAACGTTTTTGTCTACATGGACGCGTGTAAGCACCACACCTTCAGGCTTCCAGGCCTCGCTTATCTCTCCACGGCACACATCGGAGTCATCGCCACGCCTTCGCGCCACATCATGTGTGGTGGTTCATTGATGGGACTGAAATGATATATCGCCTTTCTCTTCACGCGTCTTCACGTTCATCATCATCATCATTGAACTCTCGTTCTCATCTCTTCCGCGGACGCGCATTTCATTCAGGCCAACTGAATGCTCTAATCAATTACCATAGACTTTAATTATTCACGTGCAATACATTTTTCGGACATTTGTTTTATACCCTTTAATAATGACGTCAACCAAATTCTATATGACTTGTGCGGACATTCCTTTTATTCAGTCGTTGTACTGTATTATTTCTATTAGTGAACCTTGTACAGGGAAACCCCGTTATAACGAGGCAGTCGGGACTCGGGACTATCGATTTTACCTTAATATAACCGGAATCTCGCTATAAACGAGCTCGTTATAAGCAGACCATTATGGTATTGGAACAATTGGGACCAAAGGATTCTTCTCATTGTAAACGGTACCTCATTATAAGCAAGCTCGTTATAACGGGGTTTCCCTGTATTGGGTGCTAGTGACCGCCGTATGTGTTTGCATCAACAGTACGTACAACCTATCACACACCACATTTCCCCAATATTTGGTCTCACTAAAAGCTGACCACATCAGAGAGTATAAAGAATCGTCTTGTATACTATTGTTTCAGCCTACCACAAATGAATAGTTATAGGTCTATTAGGAGGAAAAATCTCTAAAAGTTAGAGCATTATCTGGCAAGATACAATGAAACTGGCTCTTGGAAATATGGTGAACTCAAATTTGCAACAAACTCTGATAAAATATTTTCTTCATATGCACACTTTTCCATTCCCAAAATCATGATATGTTGTGTATCGATGTATTCTACATAAAATACAGTAGGTTTAAGATCAACCTATATTTAGAGAAAATTAGATGCCTATTTCCAAAGAGCCATAGTTTTTTGTTTGTATTTCTTGACCGATCATGCTCACTAACAACATCATGTGTACAGCCATTTTGAGATGTCATAGCTTTTTTTTATTTGTCGTAGGGGTAAGTGCTATGACAGATAACTATGACAAATTTGTCGTCACGACAAATTTGTCGTGCCGACAAATCCTTAAAATGCTTTGTGAAATGGATATTCGTCATCGATGACAAATTTGTCATAGAAATGGAAATTTGTCATAGAAATGGCATTTGTCGTGACGACAAGTGCTTTGTGAAACACCCTCCCGGAAATGCCTTAGACGATACCATTTCATAAAAAGCGGTGCATAATTGTGTATGTAGTGAAGCCTATGTACATGTACATCCCTTGTATTCCATCTTTCTATACGTTTCTTTTTACACCCCCACTCCCTTCCTATACAAGTCATTTTGTTCAAATCACGGGTTGGGCTAACAACATGCGCATCAACGTCGTTATCAGCCAAACCCGCGCACCCGGTTTGATAATGGATTGTCCCATCCAGGGGGGGGGGGGGGGGGGTAAACTCAGCCGCCATGACGGTTAGGTATGCATGCGATTAGAAGCAGTTTAGCTACGTCACAAAACGTCATCAAAAGTATGACAGGCTGTGTATTTCGAAATTGATCTGGAATTAAATAATAAAATACATCACATTGAGCGGTGAAATATTCACCACCTCTTTATCTAGCGTAATCAATTTGTGTTGCCATTTTCTACTACATCAATAAGACCACTTTTTAGTTACATTTTGAGTTAAATACTGTTTATGATTGCTCAATATTTGCAGAAGAGTCGCCCTTCATACACGGATCACCGTCTCAGCCAAGGGCAAAAATTGTTTACAAATTCATCGCGCACAAATTCACAAATGTACGCGCTAATGACATCTTTGCCATAGAAAATGTACAGTGTGAGTGCGCTTGGTAAAGTGCGCGCCTTACGCACATTCCTATTGTTTCGTCATATTATTTCCCCACAATGCAGTTTTGTGACGAACTTCCTCCGTTCAATACTGCTCGTAAACAAGACCGTCAGCCCGCCATTGTTTTATGTACAAAGGCTATGGGGTACGGTACCTACGGACAATACAGTTTACCTTCTAGTTCTACAACGGCAGTGTTGGAGTCATACTTCTATGGTCCCATCACGCGTCAGACCAACGCGTACCTGAGTGTCTTTCAGGCATAGAAGAATGAATAAACAAACCAACCCGTTTATAACTAGAAGGTTCACTTAACGCGCGCCAGTGACGTGTCCCATAGACTTTGTACATGGGCAACATGGCGGAGTGAACCGATTTTTGAAGCTCCCGTAGCCCACTTCTCTACGTCATCGCGTAGTGACCTAGAAATACTGGACCAATCATCATGCTATGCAGTGCGTAGACTATCGCGCCTATTTTCCTGCGCACTGTCAAAGACTGTAGAATTACAAGACAGATCACTGGCGGTCGCGCAGCGATGTCCCTTCAAACAGAATGAAGATTCAAATCGAGCTAAAGAGAAAGTTGGGTACACCCAGAGGTTTGGGTACAGTACTGAATCTTGCTTATTTTAATTAATTAAAAAACATTTAAAAATTATTGTCGATGAGCTTTTTTGGAACAAATGTTCCCTTTGTTAGTATTAATTTAAACAAAAGTAAGGATCAGAACGTACTTACTTAAACTCGGCAAATTCAGGCTAGTATGACGATTGAACATCAGCTTATCTCCAAGTTGAGTACACCTGGGGGACACATTGTTTTTCTAATTCAATATTGTCTTTGTATATGTAAAAATATTTAAACATTATTGTCGATGAGCTTTTAGAGATTTTCACTCACATTTTTGAAATAAAGAATTGTTAAATTCACAGATCTCGAACGTGCACAATAAACAGGCAATTGCATATTTGGATATTTGCATATTATCACGCACACTGTCTGGAATATACGCACCGACAAACCAATCGACTTTGTTCTTCCCAACATGATACTGCTTTGTGGAATAATTGACCAATGATAACTGCGTATGTGTGCGCATTATAAAATCGGTGCGCTTAGTCAGCTGATTTATTTCCGAAAATAGTGTTGTTGCTAGGCTAAAAATAGCCGAGTCATTCACATTAAGCCAGCAGCAACAACAACAACTGCAACAATAAATATGTGGGGAACCCCCTGTGCAATTTGCATTGTGACGTCAGGACTGTAATTGCGCGCATTAACTGAGGACATCGCGCGCTGCCCATTCACTTTGTACAAGAAAATTGTCCAGTGGTTGGTCTTTCCATTAAGCGTCTTTGGCACTGTTCTAGATTTCATCACGCTTATGAGAACAATGGGAGCCATTGTGACGTATGCATATGAGCTTGTTTTATTGACCTCGATCCCGTGACGACGCGTTTGAACTACTCTGTGATTGGTTAACTGTAGTTCCCAAGTAGCCCATAATACAACCAGTTGTGGGCTCTTCCGGTGAGCAAAAATCGCTGCACTCTGGCAGCAGTGACACCCCCCTGCTTTCAGGGGAGTGCAGGGGGGTCATACTGCGCGCTAATCATGGAAAACTTTATGGACTGGCTAACATGGAATTCTGGAATACGTTTAGTCTAGGATCGAGACCCTCGATCGCATGCTAAACATAGCGCGACCAACGAGAGAGGTCTGCGTAACATCAGTGATCGCTGCTCACGAGGCCTCAGTTGGCAGCCATTACTGCTGTTGTGCAGATCTCTTTTTTTTTTTTTTTTTTGCGCACTTGGGTACGCGTACAATTATAAAGAATTAAATGAAGACAGTGCGCGGACTGAGCGCGCATTAACATTATAATACGCGAGTAGCCATTGCCATTTTTCTCTACACAGTAAACATCTTAAAATTTCAAAAATATGTTTCTCACAGCTTTGATTTCAATTGTAAAATCGCTATCGACTATAATTTTTTAATATTTGTCTTATCATGAGGATAATATTAATTCTACATAAAGACATAGCCATAAAGTTAACTAAAGTCGCCACTAAGCTCTTGGTCAATCTTCATGCTAGCCTGAATTAGCCGAGTTTTTGTAAGTACAGTTTGATCCTTATTTTCTTTAAAATTCTTACGAAAGAAGGGGACATCTGTTAAAAAAAAGCTATCGACTATAATTTTAAAATGTTTTTGTATTAATAAAAATGACACAAATACAGTGATAAAATAAATTCCCTATGGTTACTAAGGTCTGGCTTAAGCTCGATTTGAATCTTCATTCTGTTTGAAGGAACATCGCTGCGCGACCGCTAGTGATCTGTCTTGTAATTCTACAGTCTTTGATTGCATGCCTTGAGTGCGTAATGTTTGTTAATGTGCTCGTTCATGAATGGAATATCTGCGCAATGCGCGCAGTTATTTTTAACGCGCGCTGGCCTTTGCACAACAACAACATAAAAACAGTACCCATTACGTTTCACCCAAGTTAGAAAATATCCGCTTCTCAGGCCTGAGGAGAGGTTGAGAGATTCGTGCCTCTAGTAGAATTTTATCACCGTTTACACCGTTCTTATCGGTTTACTGCGTGTAACCAGAGGAGATTATCTCTATAATACCACTAGGTCTCGGGGGGGGGGGGGGGGCAGTTAACAGGGCATGGAATGTTGACGAAAGCTATTAAAATGGTTGAGTTGATTTCCACCGTGGTGGAGATCACGGCTAACTTAGTGAAACGTAATGATTACACGTTTTAATCGTGCAATGTTACGTTTCCGCGAATGTAATGTGACCTGAATTCAACCAATCACATTGCGAGAACATTCATTACGTAGATGACATACAGGTGACAGACAGGCTACGAATTATCTAGATGGCTTTATAATATTATAACGCCTTATAATGGTCTCGCAATATGATTGGTTGAATTCAGGTCACATGATATTCGTGAAAATGTACCATTGCACGATGTTGACGTCATTATCGCGCAATGGCACGTTCATGTAGTTCTATTGCACGATTTTGACGTCATAAACGTGCAATTGTACTTTTATGTATTTGGTTTGTGCAAGCCCCAGCGCGCTTTAAAAATAACTCCACGCATTGTGTAGATTTTGCATTTAAGAACAAGCGCATCAACAAACATTACGGACTCCAAATGGAAACTAGCGCGCAGAGTTTGCCATGCCAGGGGCGGTAAGTGTAAACCTCCCAAAATATGAAATGAAAAGGATCTATTTAACACCGAGCTGGAAACAAATTTATTTTATACCTAGGTGTCATATTAAAGCAAATAATGAATGTATTTTCCATTCGTGCAATGGTACGAATATTTTCATTCGGTGAAAGATGGATTGTCCCATCTTTCACCTCATGCAAAAATTCGTACCATTGCACTCATAAACATTCATTATTTTTATAATATTCTAACATATTGATGGGCCATTGCGCATGCGCCGTTCAGTTAGATTCCAATATGTCCATAAACCGCACCAAAATAAGAATGAAACTTTTATGATTACGCAAATGTTACTTAAAAAATGACCAATAATATAAGCAAAGACAAACAAAACATGTATCATTAGAATAGAATAATCTTAAAAGTTTTACCTTGATAAACATGGCAATGTAGCAGACGAAGATGAAGGCGAAAGAAAGCAGGTTGACGACGATGAAAATGGCGATGGAATACCACCACATCGGATACGTGTCAGAGTCAGAGAGGACGAAATCGACGTTGTAAACCTCCCGTCCGTCGATCCATTCACGTTCGACCACTAGCGTACCCGTCTGGGCGGAGGCCGTCTGTAAACATGGTAAGTAACATGAGTGTACCCATGATTTTGTCCAAGGAGTGTAATTACGTCGGCAAAAATTTCCGAGGCCGCGGCCACTGGTTAGGAAGGGTGTAAGCGAGAGGGAGCCCGTCACCAAAAATGTTTCAGGCCGAAGCCGAGACCACTTGTTAAGTTGTGTCCTTGGGAGGGGGTGGGGGGGGGGGGGGGGGGGGGGGGCAAGACCATAAGGTATGATGGTCGAGACCGATAACAAGTAGACTCGAGACCCGTTCAAACTGGTAAAGGGGGTCTTGGCCCCCTGGTAATCAGTGGTCTCGGCTTCGGCTTCTGAACTTGTTCGGCGCGACGGTCAACCCATCCACCCCCACCTCCCGAGACCACTGGTTGTGTCCTTGGGGGGGGGGGGGGGGGGGGGGGGCGAGACCATTGTGTATGATGGTTGAGACCGATACAAAGTGGAATCGAGACCGGTTCAAACTGGTAAAGGGGGGTTTGATCACCCCATATTTGGCCCCCAAGTTGTTTTTTCGTCAAAGGAGGGTGTTTGAACACCCCCTCCCCCGCCTCCCCACCCAAGTAAGCGTACGGTAAGTAATGTTTTGAAATTAACCTTGTGAGTGCCAAGTGACATTTAAAGTAACCAATTCAGTGAATAGCGAAACCCTCTGAGTTCCAAGCTAAAGGGATGATAAAGCTCTAGACAAACATTATTTTAATAACCAAAACTTTCGCCATTATGATTACGAACTATATACATATAACTCCACCATGCCCGGGCAGAAATGCAGACAAACTTGTTATCACTCAAAAAGTAACCGTTAAAACACAAAAGGGCTCTCTCTAAAACAATGTTTGTCTTAACCATTTCTTATTTCCAAAATGGGAATTTGATGTTTGATTTAATAAAGAGATCATTGAACAACTTTTTAAAAACCTCTTTGGTATTTTTTGAAAAGTGTAGGTATTATACAAATATTATTTAGACAAGATAACACGAATAGCAGCAGTCTTGTTTTCCCCATATTCGGCTACAATGAATGGAAAGAAAGATAAGCTTAATCATCAATTGCTAATCCTGTGTATGCATGTAGGAACAAAATTATAGTTCTGATTATATGAGTATTGTGACTTGAATCGACATTGGCCCTAGCGGGGATCCAATAAATTGGTATTTAAATGTAGCATATAATATCTGACAAAAGAAGTTTAAGCAATAAGATGATAAGCGGACTCTAATTATGTTCTAGGACTACTACTCCCTGGACAACCACCCCCGGAGGATTACCCCCCGGCAACTACCCCTCTAGGATAATTACCATGGGGGTTAATTGCCTTGTGGGTAATTGTATTGGGGGTAATTGTTTTGGGGGCTAATTGTTTAGGGGGTAGTTGTCTTGGGGATAATTGTCCCAGGAGGGTAATTGTCCGGGTCGTAGTTGTCCGGGGGGTAATTGTCCTAGGGGGTTAGTTGTCCGGGGGTTAATCGTCCGGGGGTGGTTTTCCAGGGAGCAGTAGTCCGGATAAGCTCTTATTCGTATATATTTCATATAAATACAAACAATTTACAGCATGTAATGGAAATCACACAAGTAACAAACATCGGTTGATAAACGGATGCAATATTATAGCAGCTGTTCTTCCATGTCATAATGAGCATTCTTTCCTGATAGTACTTAAAAATACAGTATTTAAAAAGATAAATGTAACGTTAACCTGTTTCTTCATGAACATCAAAAACGGTTTAACACACCTGTAGGGGAAGTCCAATGCAGACGTCGCTGAGTCCATAGATCGAAGGTGCCTGTGTCGTGATCAGCGCCGAGAAGAGACTTAGCGCGATAGAGAATGCCCAAACCACGAACACGAGCACGAGCAGTATCCTGGAAGTGATGTTGTATTTCCCGAACGGAAACATGATGTGGATGAACCGGTCGACGGTGATGAGGGTTAGTGTGAACACCGACGCCTCGCTGGACAGAAACCCCAGGAAGCCGGCGAACCGGCAGAGCGACGACCCACGCCAAACAGGCGCACTCAGGAAGTACTCACTGCCGTAGTAGATGTCGGCCGAGGTAATGATGATCATGAAGATACCCATTAGGCAGTCGGCAACCGCGAGACTGATGATCAGCTCGTTTTGAGCCATACGTCCTCTCGACTGCTTCCGGAGACGGAGGTACATGACAACGGCGTTCCCGACCAGAGCACTCAACCCCATCACCCACCCAGCAACTCGCAGAGCGAGGCTGGGGAAGATGCTGCCGCATGTCTCCAGAGGACCGGTCGCAGCAGTCCTCGCGCAGATGAAGGTTTCATTCCGCTGCTGCTTCAGCAGACAGCAGAAACGGTTGTCGGATGTTGCCCTGAAAATTATAATTTTGCAATACAGTGGAACCACATTATAACGAGGTCTTTAGTACCATGAAAATTACCTTGTTATATTAGTCTAAAAAACACAATATAAGGGCCGCTGGGACCAGCAAAAAAACCTTGTTAAGGGAAGGTTTTGTTATAACAAAGCTCTTTATAAAAAAAAAAAAAAAAAAATAATAATAATTGCATTTATAAGGCGCTTTATACGGGCGTTTCTAAGCGCACTGGTGGTCTGTCTAAATAAGAAAACTAGTAAACACGATAGCAGAAAACAATACAACGCAAAAGTCAAAGTAACAAATCAAAAATAACAAATACAATAAAACAACACTTAATAACTAACTGTCTGCGCCTCCAGAAAATTACAACTGCTTAAACAAATGGGTTCTACTGTAGTTAACACGATAGTTATGACAGTGTCATAGCTTATGGGATGGGTGGGGGTATGCGGCACGTGCCCCCCTAATAATTTGAAGAAAAAAAATAGTTGAAGCAGATCGTGGTATCGTACATACATTAAGTGATACTTAAAACAAAAATGAGCAAAACGTTTACTAGTGACAAATGTACAAACTGTCATCAACGTTGCCCTGCTATTTTTATATCCATTTTATGGATCAATAAAGTAATATCCAGGTTAATGGATTGTCTTGTAAAACGCGTATCCACCCGTCCACTCTATTATTGTTATATTTTGTTAAGTTTAAAGGAATAGTTGAGTTTTGGTAGAGAGGGCGCTACACATAATATTTTTTTTGGTGAGATAATGAAAGACTGAGTTTAAAATTTGAAAGAGCATAATATTTTAGTGACAGAATAAACTTTATTTTATAAAAATCGGTTCAGAAACGGCTGAAATATCCATAAACATATCCATTTGTAATAAATGTGGGGCCCCACAAATATTACCTAATTTTGAACCAACCGTTACAAATTTTAAAATGATGCTTCCTCCTTTCAAAAATTGTCAAAAGAAGTGTTTTAATATTTGTCGATTATCTAATCATTATCTTTACGAACCTTTACATGCACAATATTTTATTTAATATGGTTTAAACCAATGTTTTTTTTAGAGAGCTCCATCTTGAGTTTGAATGATAAAAGGCTTTTTACTCAGTCGTTTATGATTTTGAATTCCTTTCAAGCATGGTACAGTTATAACTATTAGTTTGTAATGTAATGGTGTAGGTTTTGGTTACTAAAATTCAGTTTGACCAAAACTGTAATACCTTTACCAGACCTCAACTACAGTATTCCTTTAAGCTTTGATCGTGATTTGTGTTTGTTTATTTTCCATATTTTTGCAATGTACATCTATATTTCTATTTTTCATCTCAAAATGCCTGTTAATGGAGCCACAAAAGTATGATCTAAATAGATTATTGAGTTCAGACTTAGGGGAGGGAGATGAAATTGGACTAGGCAGCTACTGTTATACATCTGAATAATTAAATTCATGTTTAAAATCGTTTAATGCTCATTCTAAAATGTATTATTAATCTAGTTATCTTCATATTAATTGTAGTCTAAGTATTAAGAGTTATAATACTGCATATGTTCGCTTTTATCGATTTGCAATTTACTTAAATGGGACTGATGCTGATTATTCTGTTTTATTGAATGAAAGGCAGGGTAAGTCTAAAGAGGAGGTGAGGTAGGAATATTATTAACTGATAAAGTGAAATATAAACAACTCACATATTTAGATGTTAATTATCAGTTATAAATGAGTCAATATTTTATTGAAATGGAAAAGGTTAACAAACATGTTTTAATTTGTGTGATCTATCGGCCTCCTTATCAACCAGTGCAATAATTTTAAAATACATGTATTTTAGAAGAAGTTTTGAATCTTGTATACAGTGAAAATAAAGATATGGGCGATTTTAATATTAATTTATTTTATGTTAATTCTTGCCAACCTGTTGATGATTTTTTATATTCATTGACGAAAATTTGTTTAAACAAATTTTCGTCAATGAATATAAAAAATCATTGTCCCACCCAAATTACTGATGGGTCTTGTATTTTGATTAATAATACATGTACATTTCTACATAATTGAGAACATGTTAGGTGTCGAATAATTACTTATGTGATGTGAGCGACCATTTTCCAGTATTTCTAATGAACAAAAAACAGAGTATACCAGATGAAGATAATTATTTTGTTATACGTGATATAAATAAAGAAAAAAATAGGAAATTTGTTCGTGAAATGTATAATTCTGATGGGTCTTTATGTTGAGTGTTTTGTAAGGCGTTATACGTATATGTTAAACAAATGTTTCCCTTTGAAACAATGTCAACAAAGACACAAATGTAATAATCCATGGTTCACCAAAGAGTTATGTAATATGTGTTTTTAAAAGTCATTTATATAAGAAGTTTTTACCAAACCCAATTGATTGCAAGAAAGATAAATATTATAAGTATAGAAATATGGTGAATGGTAAAATTAAAAATGCTAAAAGATACTAATTCAAGCCGACATTTAAAAGGATCTAGAATCTCTGTGTGCAATGTGCATGGCATGTGCAATAAGTGATGAATGGTTGATTATTGTTGCTATCTGAAATGTCCACTGTATTTTGTAAACATTCCAAGTTAAATGGACGTTATATGGCCAAGTAATGAACAAATATGCAAAGTGATGATCACTAACTCAGTGCACTGATTTTGTACACGGGTTTCGAAGATCCAGTGGATCGTTTAACATCTAAACACTTTAATCGTAAAATTATTTTTAACGAAAGGGAAATTTTAAAAACGGAAACCGGTCCCATGCTGTGTTTGTTAATACGAACACAACAAGGTATGGGGAAACCGTTAGAATTCCAATTGGATTTTAAAGATTTGGAAAATGTCACTAAGTCTCTTTCAAGGGATAATTAAATTTTGGTAAAGACGGCGCTAAACAAAATAATTTTTGCTGTGAGGTAATGAAAAACTGAGTGTCAATTAAATTCGAAAGAGCGTATAATTTTAATGACCGATTAAACTTTATTTAATCAAAATCGGTTAAAAAGATATCCAGAACACAACCATTTCTAAAAATTGTGGGGACCTACAATTATTCGATAATTTTGAACCAGCCGTCAATAATTTTTGAACAATGCTTTCTCTTTTCAAAAGTTTACAAGAGAGGTTTTTAAATAATTGTTGATTATCTCAATATATTATCACTATTAACAACACATCACATGCACATTATTTTATTTAAATTGTTTGAAACCGATGATTGTTTAGAGAGTGCCCTCGTGAGTTTTTATGGCTCTTATTGAATAATAACTAAGTAATTATTATTAATAATAATTACTAAGTAATTTGTTTGTAATTTTGTATTCATATTGGGAATGGTGGAGTCATTAATGTATGTATGTTCAGAATATAATATAAAAGAAGAATGTTTTTAATTAAGTCTCAATTCTAATTGAAAATACTTTGTATTAATCTACTTTGAATTTGTTATTGAAAACGATCAAAATAAAATTATTTAATTTCTCAATTTCATATGAAGATACTTTGTATAAATGGAATACAATTAATTTAATTTGTGTTAGGAATATAACATGTATTAAGACTTGTTTAATTACTCAATTTTTATTGTAGATACCTTGTATTGCTTCCCTTTTGATATCACATTGATGGTTAGACCTACTCGTTATTGAGTATGATAAATTTATTTTATGTTAGGAATATGATATAAAATAGATAGTGGGATTTGATATACTTTAATTAAATAATTTCCATGTTCTTATTTTTGCATTTTTGTGATGCTTATTATTGTATATAGTTTTTAAAAGATATACATGGACTGTATTAATTTACACTTTGTTAGATTTAATATTTTAGTTAGTATTACATATTTAAACGTAAGTAACGAATTAGTAAATTGGTTCTTTGTTATTGTTAGGTTAACCCTAACCAGGCCGGGTTATTTTGGCTATGCTCTCGCCGGGGGGCGGGGGGGGGGGGGGGGATCTGAGATCTCGGCTGTCGAACGCGCGGCCGCCGCCAAATTTGGAACGCAGCTAGCTTGCAACATAATCTACGAAGATTGCATTGTTATTTTTTTGAACAAATTCAATGTTCAATTATGCAAATTTATGCAGAAATCCCCCTTTTGTCTATAAATGACTAAATCTGGCTCAGAATATGCTAATATTGTGCATTAATATTTTGTATGACTTAATTAACAGGTTTCCAACATTAAAAATTGCAACAGCCAACAAATTCCTTATGTATTTCTTTGTTTTTGGAATTTCTTATGTATTTCTTTACTTTTGTTTTTTATTGTTTTTTTTCGATGGAAAACATTATTAAACATTATTTAACAATCGTTAGCCCCAAACCAAATGATTGCAGTGATTATAATGACAAAATAAAGAAGGTTTTGTCTAGGTAAAAATAAATTTCTATAGGATTTGTAGACAAATCACAAAAATTAGCGATTTTCGGGCCGACGCTCACTTACAAAAGGTCACGTGACTTTAGAACGGTACCCGGTCGTCGCGAATTTGGTCTCAAAAGTTGCGCAATACTTCAATGATAAAACTCATGAAGTCGCGCGGCAACACCTGCGCGCGTTGCGGAATTATAGCGCAAAAAAGTCGAGGGGGGGGGGGGGGGGGTGGGGTGCATTCCACCCCCCCCCCCGGCCTGGTTAGGGTAAAAATTAAAATCAAATGAGAATATGTATACTACATGTATAATTATAATAATCACATTTTTAGGCTATCATGTTAGTGCTCTTCTTGCCAAATGCATTCGTAAATATATATTATTTTGTTGTATTTTGATGTTAAATAATATTTATATTGTGCTGTAATATATTTACTCATGTATGTTCATAAGTATTTGTGTTCATGTACGCAAGGCACTTTAGTCCTCGGACTACAGTCTTGTTCATTTTGTTCAATACAAAAACCGATATATCTATCTATCTATCTATAACGATTAGTTTGTAGTGTAATGGTGCAGGTTTTGGTTACTTAAATTCAGTTTGACCAAAATTGTACTCTCTTTACCAGAACTCAACTATCACTTTAAGAAAGCATCAGGACATAATACAGAAAATATGGAAATTGATAAATTAATATCTTTGTAGAAGTAAGAAGGGCAATATGCCTGACTTCATTATGCATAATTAACAAACTATTTATGATAAGAAAACAAATATACTCTGTGTTTAATAATTTGTTTTAATCCATGTACAGCTTGCTTTAATCCTACAAAAATAGTCGATATTGAAAAAAAATAAAAAAATACTAAAAGTTGTGGCCATGATGAGGTAAGTGTTCAATTATTAAAAAACAATATGTATGTTATTTCATGCCCTTTGACTAAAAGGGATAGTTGAGTATTGGTCAAACCTAAAACTAGTAACCAAAACCTGCACCATTACGGTACAAAGTAATAGTTATAACGTCACCATGCTTGAAAAGTATACACATTTACAAACGACTAAGTAAAACCCCTGTTATCATTTAAAAAGAGCCGTTACAACTAAAGAGGGCGCTATTAAAAAACAAATTGGTTTTAGCATTTTGTTCAAGAATTGTTCGCATGTTTCAATAGAGATATCATCAACGACGTTTTAACAACCTATTCTGATTTTTTAAAAGTAGTCTTTGACCATTTTTTGAAATTTGTCTTAACCCTAATCGGGCCGGGCCATAATGCCCCCCCCCCCTCCTCCGCGATTTTTTTATTGGTCCAAAACGCTGTACGATGACGCGCCGCCGCTTGGTGGCTTTTTTTCATCGGGTCTTGCGCACACTTTAAAACAAAAAATTTGAAAATCGGACCTACCGTTACAAAGTCACATGACCTTTTGTCTATGCATGTCAGCCCGAAAATCGCTCAATTTCGTGATTTGTGTACAAAACATATGGAAATATCAATTTTCGTAAAATGAGGTGTATCATTAGTTATTTGGTGTTGTTTACATGTTATATGTTGGTTTGGGGATTCAAAATAGTTAAATTATAGTTAGAAATAAAATAAACAACAAAAACAATAAAATACATAAGTTTAAAAAAACTAAAGAAATACATAAGAAATTAACAAAACAATATAAGACATAAGGAAGAACCGGGTTCTTCCAATTTTCTTTGGTCGTATTGTCATTACAAATGCTCTAATGAATATATGTAGTGAAAACCAGAGTTTAATTATGAAGAATATATGATTTATGGGTAAAAATATGAATTTCATGACTTATTTGCATAAATTACCATAAATATGCAAATTAATGAATTGTTCAAATTTGTTCAAAATTACCATTGTATTCTATACACTTCACTTATCATGCGTGCAACATTTTACGGCGATCGGCCGCTCTGCGGCCGAGATCTAAGGGGGGGGGGGGGCCATAATGCCTCCCCCCCGGCCTTCTGAAGACCTCAAATAGCCCGGCCCTTTTAGGGTCTAAATATCGCCCAGTGATTGCCGGTGAAGAACATTATTTCAGCCGTTTCTGAACCGTTTTTGATCAAGAGTTTATTCTGTCATTAAAATTGTACGTTCTTCCGAATTTGAGAGTAAGTTTTTCATTATCTCACAAAAAATATCGGGGAGGGGGGGGGGGGGGGTGGGCATGCGGGGCACTTTGGGAAATACCAATACTCAACACTACACTTGAATTGGTTGATTCTTTCCTGCAAGTTGTGATTATACCATATGAATGTCTCTCCAGTTCCTAGTGTGACTTGTAATAGCACTTTTGATTCTTGGTGAGAAGTGTCGAGTGGTATTAAAGGGATAGTTGAGTTCTGGTAAAGAGAGTACAGTTTTGGTCAAACTGAATTTTAGTAACCAAAACCTGCACCATTACATTACAAACTAAAAGTTTTAACTCTACCACGCTTGAAGGGAATTAAAAATCACAAAGGACTGAGTGAAAGCGTTTTACTATTCAAACAGAGGCGTTCGAATTCATGATGGCGCTCTCTAAAAACAAATTTTAACAATTTTAAATAAAATATTGTGTATGTGAAGGTTCGTAAAAATAGTGTTTACTTATTTTGAAATTTTTTGAAAAGAGGAAGCATTTGTTACAAATTTGTAACGGTTGGTTCAAAATTAGTTACTATTTGTGGGGCACCATATTTATTACAAATGGATACGTTTATGGATATTTCAGCCGTTTCTGAACCGATTTTGATCAAATAAAGTTTATTCTATCACTAAAATGTTATGCTCCTTCAAATTTTACACGAAGTTTTTCATTATCTCACATAAACATTATTATGTGTAGCGCACTCTCTACCAAAACTGAACTATCCGTTTAAACTCTATTGGAGAAGCATGTAATATTTGGATGCTGCTTGCCTGTGTTTTAGCAGTATACCAGGCTAGATGCCAGCTTCACCTGGACTTACCTACTTCTTTGAAAGAGCAATTGACTGTCACTTAGCAATTCTGATCAATAATTAATTTACTCATAAACGATCCCCACAAAGATTGGAAAGACATTTCTATGATATAAGAACTACTTAAAGAAAAACAGATCATAAAATGTTGCACTATGCATTGAAAACATGTGTATAAAACACACACCTTTTGATAGTAGAAATCCACACAATTATTCATGAAATTCGTGTTTTCTTCGAATTCAAGACATAACATATTTTGTAGTCTTTACTAATCCCATTGACTATACCCCATTTGATATTTTATGAACTTTGTTTCTTCAAAATGTAACTAAAGTGACATCTCAAAAATCGAGAAAAAAGTAATAATGATTTGTTCCAAGGCTGTATACACAGCCTCGGCCTGAAAGTATATTATTAAACAAATACTTGTACAATAATCTACCTCAGAAGACCTGCTACTATGTACATTATATAAGAGACACTATCTCACGCACAAATCAAGGAATAACGTTTGCAGCGGGTATTGGTTTATGCAAATTAACACCTTAACTATAACTTATGAACATTTAACTCGGGGGAAAACAAAAAAAGGACTGGTAGAATAGAAACTTGAGAATGTATACTTACAGTTGTTCAACTGATGCCAGGCCAACCATTGAGTCGGAATACACGTTGTCAAATTCCGTAATATCGACCATGAATCTGTCGGGATTATAATTATTATGAATATTCACTATAAACTCTTTGGGTAACAATCAACATACGTGTGATTTGCGGTTGCACCATGTAAGTAGCCATTTCAAGGACTACCAACAGTCCTTTCTAGGAATACTACAGTCATTTTAGAACTATTCTAGAAAGAATACCAACAGGCCTTCTCAGGACTCACCAATCCTCTCCTTATACATGATGCAACCACAAACCACACGTATTGCATGTAATATTCTGTACTCAAATGACCAACAATCTTTGTGAGGGGCATAATATAACAATATAGTGGTTGCACCTTAAATATATAATTGAGTACTGGTCGAGGATTGTTTATTGGCAAATAAACATGTTGTACGGCCTTGAAGATGAAGAAATATTGTTGAAATATCAAATAAAAAGAGAACAGTTGAATAATCCAATCTTAACTGGTTACATTCGAGTTTCTGATATATGATATCCTTATAGACGTTGGAAATAGATGCTCACCTGGCAAACTGAGGACAATATATTTTTAAAATTGGAATTTCACAAGAATGTGAACACTTGGAGTGGAATCATTCTTGGAGTGGAATCTTTCTTGGAGTGGAATAATTTTTGGAGTGGAATCATTATTGGAGTGGAATCATTCTTGGAGTGGAATCATTCTTGGAGTGGAATCATTCTTATCCAGAAGTCCTTTATTAATACTAAGTGTACTCTCACATGGACTCAAAACCAAGCGGAAACCTCACAGTATTTTCAGAAAGAAACAATAAATAACATGTAGTGCAATGTATGGGTGTGTAAACTCAAAAAAACAAATTAGCTACACAACGGAATACGGTCGAGTAGTATTCAGCCAAAAAATAATGCTATAGAAAATAAATGAGGATGTAACGTTTTGCCATGTTCCATGCGAAACGAAATATGGGTTCACATGATATTATAATTATCATATACCAACTAATATTTGGGCAACATCATATGACTCTGATGATGGCTGGTTCCTTACCAGAGTGAGGGAATAAGTTCCCTCTTCCTCATAGCTGTCTTACTAGTACTTATATCACATACATGTACCGTTTTCACTCCTGTTACCTTCTCTCATATTGTCTCCTTATCGATGAGATCCTTGCCAGCAAGTTAACCTTAATAAGGCCGGGGGGGGGGGGGCATAATGGCCCCCCCCCCCCCGCGATTTTTTTATTGTTCCAAAACGCTGTACAATGACGCGCCGCTGCTTGGTGGCTTTTTTCCTTCGGGTCTTGCGCACATTTTAAAACAAACATTTTGAAAATCGGACCTACCGTTACAAAGTCACGTGACCTTTTGTCTATGCATGTCAGCCCGAAAATCGCTCAATTTCGTGATTTGTGTACAAAACATATGGAAATATCAATTTTCGTAAAGTGAGGTGTATCATTAGTTATTTGGTGTTGTTTACATTTTATATGTTGGTTTTGGGGTTCAAAATAGTTAAATTATAGTTCGAAATAAAATAAACAACAAAAACAATAAAATACATGAGTAAAAAAAACAAAGAAATACATTAGAAATTAACAAAACAATAGAAAACATAAGGAAGAACCGGGCTTTTCCAAATTTTTTTGTTGTATTATCATTCCACATGCTCTAAAGAATATATGTAGTAAAAACCAGAGTTTAATTATGAATAATATATGATTTATGGGTAAAAATATTAATTTCATGACTTATTTTCATAAATTACCATAAATATGCAAATTAATGAGTTTTTCAAAATTTTTAAAAATTACCATTGTATTCTATACACTTCACTTATCATGCATGCAAATTTTTACGGTGATCGGCCGCTCCGCGGCCGAGATCTTAGGAGGGGGGGGGGGGGGGGGGCCATATGGCCCCCCCCCCCCCTCCCCAGCCTGCTGAAGACCTCAAATAGCCCGGCCCTTTTAGGGTTAAGTCCAGCATGCCCCTAGGTGGTTTACAGGCGCCTGCCCCAAAGAAAGGTCAAGACATCACCGATGTCAACATGTGGGTACATACACACAGATATCCTTGTTGACGGAAAGGCGTATCCCCAAATAGCGGTGTGGATGCTGACTTGGGTCTCTGATTTCATTAAGCTGCTTATTTCATTTCAGGGTCTTAAAGGGGACCACCAGGCAAAGGACAACACATTATTATATGCTTTGGTACTGTTTTGTGATATCAAAATAGCCAACATTTTGCAAAGCGTTGTGTAATTCATTAACAAAGCAATTAATTTTCACCACTTACGGAACCACTGCTATCTCCTGGTTCGTACGGGCCAAACATTTGCGAGTGCGTCAATGCGATACACGCGTACGTCAATAGAATCCCGGATTATTCGTTCGCTCTGCACAGAGCGCTCTGGCTATTCACACATAATATAGTCTTCGCATTCAGACCGCATGAACGCATGGTTGAGAATGGTGATGCGTTTTCCAATTATATTTTTTTTCTGAAAAAGATTTTTGTGAACTTATTGAAGGAATGGAATACTAAAGATGTTACCTTTCTATGATAAGAATATTATATTGGGGTGGTGGTACCCTTTAATATTTCTAGGTTTATCCAAGTTTCCTGATCCATAATAACCATTATTGTTGGGAGACCTGGGTGGTAAAGTCTTTTGAGAAGAGGGGAATGACTAGTTCCCTGTCAGAATGAACACCGAGATGACTACAAGGCACTAGAATATCAGCCAACACGTCCTGCCAGCGCTGTGTGAGTTAGTTACCTTCTCCAATTATGGAAACAAACCAGAGAAGAGGTCGCATTGTCCAAGACCCGAATAGGCCCTACTCTGCAAACAGAGTTAGGAAGAAGGATGCGAAGGTTTTCCATGGCAGATGGCCAGTAAAAGGGACAATTGAGTTTTGGTAGAAAGGGCGCTACACATAATATTTTTTTGTGAGATAATGAAAAAATGAGTGTAAAATTTGAAAGAGCATAATACATTAGTAACAGAATCAAATTTATTTGATCAAAATCGGTACAGAAATGGTTGAAATATCCATAAACGTAATCATTTGTAATAAATGTGGGTGCCCCACAAATATTGGCTAAATTTACCAACCGTTACAAATAAAAAAAAAATGCTTCTTCTTTACAAAAGTTTTCAAAAGAATTTTATAAATAGTTGTTGATTATCTCTCTATTTAATCAATATTTTTACGAACCTTTACATGCACAATATTTTATATAAATGGTTTAAACCATTGTGTTTTTAGACAGCGCAATCTTGAGTTTGAATGCCTCTGTTTGAATGATAAAAGGCTTTTTACTCAGTCGTTTGTGATTTTGTTTTCCTTTCGAGCATGGTAAAGTATATATAACTATTAGTTTGTAATGTAATGGTGCGGATTTTGCTTACATACATTCAGTTTGACCAAAACGGTACTCTCTTTACCAGAACTCAAATATCCCTTTAATGATGGGCCGGATCCAAACCTGCTATAGGGAGACCCGGCTCGGAAGAGGGAAGCTGTCGCACCCACAGCACACGCACAGAATTGTACATCTGCACCTATAACGTTCGAACTATACGTACTGGGGAAACTCTAGATGCTCTACTGGAGGAACTAGTAGAAATTAAATGGCATGTAGTCGGCCTAGCAGAAACCAGACGACCACAAAATGAAGTCAAATTAAACTGTGGTCATACCTTGTACACTTCAGTAGCAGGAAAATGAAGTCTAAACGGAGTGGGATTTCGTGTCAACAAGCCCATACAAGACAACGTACTGAAGTTCAAAGGGTACTCTGATAAGGTAGCAGTACTGAAGCTCCACATCAACAAGAAACACGCATGGAGACTAATCCAAGTGTATGCACCAACCACAAGCCATGATGACGAAGTCCTAGAGACCTTCTACGAAGATATAGATCAAGCTTTAGGAGATGACAAATCAACATACACGATCATTATGGACGATTTTAATGCAAACGTGGGAGTGAGACAGAATAGGGAGGAGAGATGTGTAGGCCCATATGGAATCGGGGAACGGAATGATCGAGGAGAAAGGCTGCTAGACTGTGTTGCAAGCAGGCACCTTATCATCGGAAATACACCTTATACTTTATAAGAAATCTAAGAGTAGATAGTGGACATGGGAGAGCCCTGGCCAATGCAACAAAACATAACCTCATTGATTACATCATAAGTGAAATGAATATACTGATCGGTGTGGCAACAGTACCCAAAATGGACATAGGATGTGATCACCAATTAGTGAGAGCCAAAGTGAGGATAGATACGAAACTGGAAAGGCTGGAGATATTGAAACAAACTAGGAAAAGAAGAATATACATAAAGGAGCTGTCAGATCATAAGCAGGAGTTCAGTTTAGAACTAAAGAATCGATTCGCCCTACTACTGGATCTAGTGATGGACCAGCCAGCGAGTGACACATATCGGCACATTGGTCCAGGGAACACTAGATATAGCAGAGAAACTAGCAAATAGTGTACCAACACAGACAACAGTAGACAACGCAGAGACGAAGGACATCAGAAAGCTGAACGACAGGAGGAAAGTACTCAAACCACACAGACAAGATTCACCTCGACATCAAGTGGAGAACACAGAACCTAACAAGACAATACGTAAAGATAAGACGAGAGCTGAAGAGAAAGCACCGAAGAAAGTTAGTACAGGAGGTCTTGGAAAACCATAAGGGCCCACAGATCATACACAGGAAACTGCAAGGAGGTAGGCAACTCATGTCCAGCATGACATACACCAATGGAATAGAAATAAGTGACAAACATCAAATCAGCGAAATAGAAATTTGCATAGCTCTCTACACAGTGGTGATCGACCAAATTGAAAAATAGGAGAAGTAGATCAGAGGATGTGCCACCTATCCTACCAGAGGAAGTTAAAGAGGCCCTAATGAAAATGAAAAAGGGGAAGGCCCCTGGATAAGACAAATTAACATCAAATATTCTGGGCCTCCGGGATGAAGAGACCATCACAGTAATTACTGCCCTATTTAACAATATCCTACATGAGAAGTAAATGCCCTCTCATTGGAATGAGTCAAAATCATTCTCATATTGAAGCAAGGAGACAAGAAAGATATACAGAACTACAGTCCAATCAGCTTACTACCTCACCTCTACTAGATTTTACCAGAGTAAATCTTGCCCGCATAGAAAAGCAGCTCGAGGAAAACCAACCAAGAGAGCAAGCAGGCTTCAGACGAGGCTTCCGTACTTCCGACAACCTGCATGCACTAAGCCAAGTGATTGAAAAGTCAAAGGAATACCAGTTCGACTTATATGTTTAGGTTTTGTAGACTATGAAAAAGACTTCGACAGACTAGACCACCATTCACTTCTGGCTGCCTTAAAACTGCAACACATCGACGAGAAGTATATACAAATAATTAAAGTAATATACATAGAGCCTACAGCACGAATTCACTTGAATGACACCATCACCGACTCAATCAAAATCCTGAGAGGTGTCAGACAAGGTGACCGGATGTCACCAAAGCTATTCACTGCAGCTCTGGATGAAGCATGCAGGCATATTGACTGGAGCGACAAAGGAATCCAAGTAGACGGAGAATATCTCACACATCTCAGATTCACCGATAATATCCTCATCCTAAACTACACCCCTGAGGAGCTACAGGAAATGATTCATGATCTTGCAGAGGAAAGTAGCAAAGCAGGCCTCAGCAATGAACGTAAATAAAACAAAAGTCACGAAGAGCAACAACAACAAATACTCCAAAGTAGCTGTGCTGAGAAAAGACTTAGAAACAGTAGAACACTATAATATCTAGGGAAGAAGATCACCTTCAACAATGACACCGGCGAGGAAATATATAGAAGAATCCACTTGGTTTGGGCGAAGTTTTGCTCACTCAGCTACATCTTTCGAGACTCCACTCTTTCCATCTCCATCAAGAGGTAGGTATTTGATCAGTGTATCATACCTGTTCTTTAATATGGAGTGGATACTTGTACAACCACCAAACGTTTGGTGAAACGACCTAGGGTGACATAACGGGCTATGGAGAGAATAATGATAGGTGTAAGACAGAAGGACAGGATGTCAAATATAGACCGAAGACCTAAATCAGGAGTGCAGGATATAATGTTGACTATCAACTAAAAGAAATGGAGATGGGAAGGACACCTAGCCAGGAGGTATGACAACAGATGGACATACAAAACTACAGTTTGGACTCCTAGACGCCTAACTAGAAAAAGAGGGAGACAAAGCAGAAGATGGAAGGATCATTTAACAGCATAAAATGGCATGTTTGGCAGAGAATAGCTCAAGATAGGACAAAATGGAAAATTGGCGAAGAGGCCTTCCTCCTGCAGTGAAGTGAAGTAGGATAAAGAATAATTATAAATCTTAACCATTAATAGCAGTTTACCGTAGTAAAAAGTTGATTATGCTTAGTGTAATAATATTGGTTAACTACAACAAGTTTATAAACTTAAAAAAGAAAAAAGCATGCACACACACACACAAACAACTCACACACACAAACACACACACACACACACACACATTCACATACGCACACGCAAATCATAAAGTGCACATATTTGCATGATATATACTTACAAAAGTAATGATAATAACGTCTCAATTTTGTTTACCGAACTGAGTAATCGGGAAACACAGTTTTCACACTGAAGTTACTAAACACAGTGTGGTAACACTGTGGAATTGTGAAATACAGTGTGTTCACACTGTTTAATTACGGAAGCACACAGTTTGATCACAATGTGGAATCTAAACACAGTATGTTAACACTGTGGAATTGTGAAAACAGAGTGTGCTTTATACACTGTGGAATTGGTAAACATAGTGGATCGATTATCATAAGTGGCACATCTTTAGTCGGGGCTCTAAAATGACAGAAACTATCAGTAACCGATTGAACCGTTTCGCACCTGTAAACTTTAACTAGCCCGTGGATGGTTGCCATTTGCCACCGAAGATATTCTTAATTTTTCGTTTCATTATCCAATCAATCCCTCTATTACTACTAAATGCACATATTTGCAAGATAATACTTACAGATAAATCAAACTCCCCAGTCCATTAAACGCTGCGTGGTCGATGGTAATGATCGGATTATAACTGATATCGCTGTATTATAAAGAGATTGAACAAATACATTTGATTGTGAGCAAGGCTGGTATATATAATTCAGCTAAATTTAATGAAATAATAATAACAATACAAATAATAAACAAAATTATAATGATGATAATTATAATGCTTTAACAAAATATTATAATCACAATAACACAAGTAGAAATAATAACGTCTCAATTTTGTTAACGTACTGAGAGATCGTGAAACACAGTTTTCACACTGAATCTATTAAACACAGTGTGGTCACGCTGTGAAATTGTGAAATACAGTATGTTCACACTGTAGAATTGTGAAAACAGAGTGTGTTTACACTGTGAAATTGGTAAACATAGTGGACCAATTATCATCAGTGGCACAACCGTAGTCTGGGCTCTAAAATGGCAGAAACTACCAGTAATCGATTAAACCGTTTCCCAACTGTATACTTTAACTAGCCCGTGTATGGTTGCCATTTGCCACCGAAGATATTCTTATTGTTTCGTTTCATTATCCAATCAATCCCCTTATTACTACTAAGTGCACATATTTGCATGATACATACTTACAGATATTCCAAACGCCCCAGTCCATTAAACGCTGCGTGATCGATGGTATTTATCGAATTATAGCTGATATTGCTGTATTTATAAAGAGTTTGAGAATAACAATCTAAGCGTTAAATATAAGTCAACAACAAGATCAGTATTAAGGGCAATGGCAAATATCCTCTCATGAGAGACATCTCTTTTGTCTTCATTTTAAGGCACACAGACATATTATATGCTCACTCACTCATGTTTGTTAAAAATATTAAAAACATAAAACTAATTTTCAATTTCGAGTCCGAGATTAACTAGTCCGAGCTTCTCCGGGCTACCAGAATACCAAACAGTTAAAGGGGAATTCCACCCCAGAAATGTGATCTATGCTATAAAATTAGGTGAATATGAAGAACCATGATCGAAAATCTGAGCCAAAACGGTAGAGCAATAAAAAAGTTATGACAGGATGAACTTTGCACCGATTCTTAGTGTGGTTCGCAATTGTTATCGATCGTGACGTCACTTGCGAGCTGCAGCCATCTTGACTTCTACATGGAAAATTTACAAAATTAAAATTTTCTTCAAAACAAAGCAAATTTATGAGCTTACAAATTCCAATGCGGTTGGCCCATCGATATTCTTCTATGAATTCGTGAAAACAAGCAGAGAAAATTTATTTTTTAGCAACGAAAATGAGAAATAAGTGTATTTTCATGTACTAAAGTCATGGCGAGTTGCTCGTGAATGATGTTGCCAAAGGCGGCAATTTTCAAACCATCGCTCATTACTACATGATGTTCAAATAGGTATAACTCCCGTGTTTCTTGTCCGATTTTGATCAAATTTTCAACAATTGTTCCTCTTGTTCTGCTTATTCAAATAACGAATAGTTTTATCAGGCCCGGATTACCACACTTAGTCTAGAGATGTGGACTCAAGTGTGGATTAGTTAGTCCAAAGTTATGAACTTAGTCCAGCTTAACTTAATAAGTTGAGTATAACACAGGCCCTTAGCCAGGATTTTTCAAGGGGGAAGGGAGGGGGGGGGGGGGGGGGTGTGCTACTGGTTACGTTGTGTAGTCGGGGGGGGGGGGGGTGGTCAGAGATCATTGGTTTAGATGGTCAAGACCAATACAAAGTGGACTCGAGACAGGTAAAAAATGGACCTTTCTGTATTTGGGGGGGGGGGGGGGGGTGCATACGCACACAACGCACCCACTGGCTATTGGGATGGAATACCGGCCACTGTGTTCACGCTGTGGAACTGTGAACGAATATGTTTGCACTGAGGAATCCAAACAGAGTAAACTCATAGTGTGGAATTGTCAAACACGGTGTGTTCACATTGTCTTCCTTCCGTTAAAGGTACTTACAGGTTGTACAACGAGGAGATACTAATGAACGTATCACTGTGAAGATTGGTAATGAGATTCCTAATAATGCGTCTTTGTAGGGAATAGAAATGGTAACATGTAAAAGTAATCAATTTAATTTTATTTACATCCACATAAAGTAATACGTCAATAATAATACAAAGTTATACATTGCATAACGTATTGCTCACGAAATATATACAAACATATGCGCACTCACTTAAGGCCCAGTCCCATACTGACGATTTTCACGGCGACTCGCAGCGACTCGCAACGATTTACTAGAACGAATCGACTCGATTTAGCCACGATTTAGCAACGAATTGGGAATAATTGTACGGCGATTCAAGACGAATATTCGTTCTTCGTCGTTGTTCGACGAGTCAGTTCGTCCTTCCTTTGTCTTTAACCATTGCGGTAGAAAAATCGTGGCAGACAAAAAGTTCTGGTCCCATATTGGCGATTTTTACTGCGACTCGCAACGAATTATCATTCGTGGAGAAAATCGGTTGAGTCGTCGCGAGTCGCTGTAGTTCGTTGCGAGTCGTTGTAATTCGTTCTTCGAACCGTTGCAAATCCCCCAAAACATGCTTCAAAACTCTTCAAATTATCATATTTCCCCGAACTATTTTGACATGAAAATTTGCCTACATGTAGAAGAAATATCAGGGAACAATATAGGCTAATAATATTTTTCTCCCAATTTTTATGTACTTTCACATCAAGGGCGATTTCTGAGGTTTGAGATTATCCGACTTTCGTCTGTTCCAACCAGG
The DNA here is from genome assembly GCA_037951105.1 of Echinarachnius parma. NCBI lineage: Eukaryota > Metazoa > Echinodermata > Echinoidea > Clypeasteroida > Echinarachniidae > Echinarachnius > Echinarachnius parma. The sequence goes on from JBAMJV010011283.1 coordinate 66,571, forward strand.
GCTAATCACATATGTTCTCCTTCAAATATGTCAATGAAAACACCATTTTCATGGAATATCCCATTTTCATGAATAAATTTGCATAAATTATGGAAATTAGGCCTAATTTGCATAGATACAGAGTGTCTCTTTGGATGAATTTTCTTCTTTTCATCCAAGGAATATGTTATTAAAATAGTTGTACCAAAATTGCAGTGAACACCCATATTTTGGGGTCTTAAATAGCCTACTATGGGGTCCTATTGTGTAGCCACGGTTTAAATCGCGTCGTTTTACGTCATTATAGTCGGGAACTTTAGACCTGCTCTCAGAGCCGGGTTAAGTGAAAACCCCCGTCCGTTTTCGACCAAAACGAGGCGAAGTCTTCTGAATAAGAAGATGATTTCTGGAATCGTTCCAGCATAAATCGTAAGTATGTTTGTTTATTGAGTATATTTATTTCATGTAGTTAACGTTTAGTTGTTAGTCTAGTTATGTTTGTGTGTTTTTATCATCTTAATTTAATCCGAACCTCGCGTATGTCACATGGAACTAGGGCATTGTCGCGATAGTTAAAACAAACCCAGTCCCATGCATGAAATTATAATGAACATTTTACGAGAACCAAGAAATTAGTCTGCTCAATTAGAGAAACCATCCTTTTAACTATATATACCCTCCATTAAACTAGCATGTTCATTTTACTAATGAAATGGTGGATATTCTTTTAAGATTGCCGATCAGATGACCACTCTAGAGAGAATAGTTTGTTTTTATCTAAGAACAGCCCCTTGAAACATAGCGGAATTCGGTAACGCGTTACCGATTTCGGTGTACGTGTTACCGTATAATCATAACAATTATAACAAATGACATGGACATGCTCACTTTTTTTACTCTAAATTTATTAATAGAATCCAATTGATTTTCAGGGCATATTTAAGTAATATAAAAACATGTTCAATAATACAAAATGATGTGTAAAAATATTTATAAGTTATGAACCTCAAAGGGAATAGCACTTTATAACCATTATGAATTCTACTGAGTCGGGGAGAGTGGGAGCGAGAAATTATTTGGAGCAATGTTTTGCGTGATTGTATCCCATTCAAGCATCTTTTTTGCTAAATGGTTTAGCACCGGTATAACAATCCTGAGGTCTTGAGTTCAATTCCCGTCAAAGCTTATTTTTCTTTGCTCATTTTCAATCAATTATAAGTAACGCTCCAATAATGTATGTTTGTTTTAATTTGTATCCCTTTTTGGTGTGCCAAGGGAGCAAGCTTTCAAGTGCTACAGCAAGTGTTGAAACTACCAGTGCTACAAGGATAGAGACCAAGACCCAAGGTAATTTGTTTAATTTGTGATGAATGCAACATATTTTTTCCATATCTAGTAACTTTAGAGAAGCGCTGGCATTCTAGGTCCGGCTAATACTGCCCTTGAATTACACATTTTGTGTGCACGATAATTGTGCTTATGATACATATATATGATACAGTACTTACCACCTATGAGCGCACAAATATGTGGTAGAACATTGAGATGGATACAAATTATGATTTTTCGCTCCATTCCGCATCAAATTTAGTGATTCATGTACCTCCTCGAATTCGGTCTCCATTCAAGCAGAGTTCAAGTACTGCGCACGTCGAATAGACGGCATATGTTACGTGCGCCTGTGGTCGTACTTAGCACTGTGCACATCTACAAGGTTGCCTAGCTGGAATGCTCCCCAGGGAGTGGACAATGTGCACTTTGTGCGCTGAATTGAGTGCAGTATGTATCAGATGTCGGGGAGGAAATGTTGATGTGCTGCAAGTGTCGAAAGATGGAACATGCTCTATCTAAGAAGCCACCATTTTTTAAATTATATTATTTCATTTTAAACCTGCTGTCCTGTCTCATGTTTGAATGTTGAATGAGCAGTACCATGTGCACATGATATCGTTTCACTGAAATAGAATACAATTGTCCCCATGTTCTACTGATGCAGGAAACACAGCTTTATATCAAGTGTGGACAATCAATATGATAATTTCTATGTTTCAATATGTGTTGAAATTATGTGAAGATATATTGTTTTTAATGTCTAATATTTTGTTGCAGATCATGGATCTTCTGGCACACCTTCGCCATCTGGCGCACTTACAGGGGTTGGCGGAGGCCAGAGAGGAGTTTGGCAGACCGCAGAAATCCCCTGGAGCACTACGATGATGAGGCATTCAGGTCCAGGTACATGTTTTCCAAAGAAACAACCCTGTACCTCATCTACATGTAGGATGATGATCTGAGAAGGGACTACGGCAAGAGCTGGTCGTTACCTGTCCATATATACAGGTACGTAATCAATACCAGATTAGATTATAATATTTTGTTTGTTTGTTCCTTTCTAAGTGAGCAATTATATTTCCCAGTAATTCCCGCCCATCAGGAGAATAAATTATTTCTAGAGAAACATGCCAAACCTAAGTGACATTGGTTGTGTCAAGGAATAAGACCATGTATGACAAACAGACAAGGTACAATTATGTGATTTTGAACAAGCCACTTTCTATGTACACTTTGCAACCAGAGACCGAGTCAGTCCAAGAAGTATTAGTTTCAGGAGACTTTACTCTCGGAGAGTAAAGTCTCCTGAAACTAATACTTCTTGGACTCTGTATGAGTTAATTCAGTCGCGACTATCATGAACTGATTGAAGTTATTTGAACTATGCTTGTGATCAGATTGAATGGTGAGATGTTGTAACCTTTATTACTATTTAATGTCAAATACCAAATTAATCCAGATTATGATTTCTGTAATTGATCAGAGATGGGAGTTATTTCACCAAATACCATCCATGACATTATTTTGTTTTGCCTTTTCTGTTAAATTATTGATTACTAGGCTCCTTCCAGTAGATGCATGGTGATGAGGCCCAGATACCGCAGTCTTCTGTATGCAGAGGGCTGAAGGCTGTGTCAGAAGCAGTAGCAAGACCAATACACAGATACAATTATTTGTGGCCCTTCACGAAAAGGATCCCTTTTTTAATTTTGCAAACATTTTAATGAAATTTGTTTCATTATTTTCTATTTCCCGTAAACATACTCTTGAACTATATACTTTGGTTATAAAATGGCTGCAAACACATGCTGAAAGACCCCTTATTACTCACAATCAAACGATCATGTGTACAAATTGTCAATATTTAGTCATCAACATCAACGCCTATCTTGTGCATCATCTAACTGTGATATATGTGTCTCACCACTTTGATTTGGAAATTAAATGCGTTTGGTAATCTATGAATGTGCCTGGTGTTTTTTTTTGTGCAGTGTATTTAAATGTACGTAAAACATTTTCTCTTCATTTTTGTTAAAGGAGCTGCATGATCTTAACTGGAGACCTGGTCCTAGAGTGGAGAGTTTGCAGAATTGCAAGTTGCAACCGTGACATTTGAACTTTGAAGACAAAACAAAAGGTAATTGCTCTAGATTGATAGAAAATTATGATTTCAGATTTTGACTTTGTGTATTTTTTAATTGTTAAATTACTTTGACAGATTATGTTTCTTTATTTCATAGACATAAATCACATACATTTTTTACTCCAAATTTATTAATAGAATCCAATTGATTTTCAGGGCATATTTAAGTAATATAAAAACATGTTCAATAATACAAAATGATGTGTAAAAATATTTATAAGTTATGAACCTCAAAGGGAATAGCACTTTATAACCATTATGAATTCTACTGAGTCGGGGAGAGTGGGAGCGAGAAATTATTTGGAGCAATGTTTTGCGTGATTGTATCCCATTCAAGCATCTTTTCTGCTAAATGGTTTAGCACCGGTATAACAATCCTGAGGTCTTGAGTTCAATTCCCGTCAAAGCTTATTTTTCTTTATACCCTTTCGACGTTTTTTTTGGACGCGGGTGCGTAGCCAGTCATGTTGAGAGTGACCCCCCGGGGCTGACACCAACCACCACCGGTTGTTAAACTTTACGTCGGTCGTCACGTCATGTAGATCGACGTGGGACATGACGATTGAGATTCGCAGTTGCTGTCACCATCCACCACCGGTAAAACTTTACGTCAGTCGTCGCGTCATGAAGATCGACGTGGACATGATCACCGGGATTCGCGGTTGCTCTCACCATCCACCACCGGTTGTTACTTGACATCAGTCGTCGCGTCATGGAGATCGACGTGGGACATGACGACCGAGATTCACGGTTGCTCTCACCATCCACTGGCACCGGCTGAAGTCAGTCGTCGCGTCATGGAGATCGACATGGGACATGACGACCAAGATTCACGGCTGCTGTCACCATTCACCACGGGTTGTTAAACTTTACGTCAGTCGTTCGTCATGGAGATCGACGTGGGGCATGACGACAGAGATTCGTGGTATATTGAAGTTATCATCTATCGTCGGTTGCGAACTTGACGTTGGCTAGGACGACCGATATATTCCCTATTAATAGAAAAAAAGAAGATAAATTAATGCTTATTGTTTGAATCACTTTTTCTTATGGCTTATTGAGTTATGAACGTATGGT
>JBAMJV010011284.1:0-74072 GCA_037951105.1 Echinarachnius parma
CCTTGTCAGAGCTCTGAAAACCTCTGTCCCCTCATTAAATTGCAAGGCTCCCGTGCCCCCACTGGAAGAAAACTAGTTTAAAAAACTGGTAATGTTTCACATTTAAAGGAACAACTCCATCTTCAAATTTTGGCCAGAATGGCAATAAGAGGACTAAAAGTGGTTGTTTATTAAAGCTGTCTTGGTGTCTCTTGTGAAACATGGTGACGGTAAATCTATTTAATTATATTGTAAAACTGAATTAATTTCTATGATCTATCAAATTATGATGTCTTCGATCTGTGGGTGTACTGTATACTGCATGAAAGTTATTAAAGATCAGTTATCACTTTGGTCTGTGCAATGTACATGTACATGATGTCCCAAATGTGTACATTTATTGTAGGGACAGGTGGGGTAGGGTGGAAAGAGGGGCCAATTCTCTTCATACAGAGAGTGTTTTTCATGCAAGTCATCCTCCCATCCTGCCGCAAACAACATCCCAGGTGCTCTGAACTGCCAAGTGACATAAAGAACCAGGATTATGATGAGAACCGAAACCCCCACTGTCACGGCATGTCACGAACCGTGTGATGTGGGAGAATTTGGCCCAAGTTCAAGTCCATGAACAAGCCCCCCTTAGAGTGAAAATGACTTTGTCAGTTGTCACGTGGTCATTGTGCCATTTGTACCTACCAGATCTATACGTTTATTGGTACTAAATTTTTCATTTTACCAAATTAAAATGTTTGTAAATTTATGAAACCAACATTTCAACAAGCTTTGAGTGAAACAACCTCATCTCTGGCACATTTTCATTGTGCAAGATGTAAAATATTTATTGGTACTCTGTCATCTTTTCATTTCATGACTTATCAAACATGAGTGAATGCTCAATTCCTATTAGTATTCTTGTATATCAGTCATAATCAGTTTCCTTTATGACATACCATAAACAATCCCCCAATGGGTAAGAGCAAGGTCCTGGAAAGAAGTAGTGTCAATTTCTCCAAAATTAAGAGCCCTTGAAATTAAAATGACCTTGTCGCTGTCATTATGCCAGCTGTGAATGTTTATGTTGAAAGATTTAATAATATTTATTAATCACTAGTGTTTTTATTCTCATTATCATTCCTAACTTATTTCTGGGTGTAAGTGGAAGTCTTGGGACAGAAACCCCATCAACTACTCCTGAATGAAGAGCCCTTTGGGCCAGCTGTAAATGTTTATTGGTAATTTGGTACTCTTGTCATTTCTAATTTTGTGAGATTTAATCTTTGAAATATCTATCAAGCATGAATGTTTATAATATCGTTATCATTACTAACTGATTTCCTTTATAATTATGACTTAAACAAGACTTTGGAGAAAATCCCCCCTCCCCCCCCCCCCCCCCATGGATCTTGGAAAGAAGTCTTGTCATTTGCTCCAGAATTGAGAGCCCTCAGGGTGAAAATGATGGTCGTCGTCGCTGATATATTGTAATTGAGCCAGCTGTAAATGTTTCTCGGTACTCTTGTCATCTTGCATTTTGCCAGATTTCAAATGTTGAATTAATAAAACATGAGTGAATGTCACTCCAACTCATGCTTATATTCTTTTGATTTAGTCACGACTGGTTTCCTTTCTAACATAAAAAGACTATCTGGGGAATCCCCCCTGAGTCCTGGAATGTAAGAGGCCTTGTCAAATGATCAAATGGACAAAATTTAAGAGTTTTTGGCAGCTTTCTTTGAAATCAGTGGCAAAAAAAGTAATACATGGCTTCTGTGTAAACTTCTGACACATGTCCTTATGAGTATTAGAACATTAAATCTAGCTTTTCACAATTACATTTCTAGCTTGCCAGGGGTATATACGCAGCTCAATGGGAATTATGTGTATTGTGTGGTGAAAATTGGCACTCAAGGTGTTAATTAAATACATTATGATGGCTCATATTAAAGGGATAGTTGAGTTTTGGTATAGAGGGCGCTACACAAAATAATTTTTTGTGAGATAATGAAAAACTGAGTGTCAAATTCGAAAGAGCATACAATTTTACAGAATAAACTTTATTTGATCAAAATCGGTTCAGAAATGGCTGAAATATCCAAAAACATTACCATTTGTAATAAATGTGGGGCCCCACAATTATTAGAAAAATGTTAACCAGCCGTTAAAATGTAAAAAAAAAGCTTCCTTTTTTCAAAAATTTACAAAAGAGGTTTTTAAATAGTTGTTGATTATCTCTCTATCTAATCACTATTTCAACAAAACATCACATGCACAATATTTTATTTAAGATACTTGAAACCGATGAGTGTTTAGAGAGCGCCCTCTTGAGTTTTAACGGCTCTTTTTTAATGATAGCAGGCTTTTTGATTACCGTATTTGTCGGTGTATTACCCGCACTTTTTTTCAAAAAAAAAAAGAAAAAAAAAGGGGGGTGCGGTTAATACACGACCGTATTAACCACCATTTTTTTTTTTTTTTTTTTTTTTTTTTTTTTTTTTTTTTTAGGGGTGCGGTTAATACACCGGAGCGGTTAATACACCGACAAATACGGTAGTCATTTGTAATTATTTATTCCTTTCGAGCATGGTGGAATTATAACTATTAGTTTGTGATGTAATGGTGCAGGTTTGGTTACTAAAATTCAATTTGACCAAAACTGTACTCTCTTTACCAGAACTCAACTATCCCTTTAATAAGTACTGATACAAAAATAATCTGGGAAATATTAAGTACTTGATGTTACAATAAAAACATAAACATAAAAACAACAATAAAAATACCATCATATGCCACTTTGTCCAGTTGCAACATTTTGCCCTTTTTTCTCTTGAACAATCATCAATAAAATTGACATTGTCACACAGCAAGGTATATTTGATAATGGTATCCCACTATTGATTATGAGGAAGCGCATAACAACCGAATAACAGGGTGGGTAAAAAAAGATATTCTTCATTAAATACATTTCAATCATTGCATCAAGCGCATCAAGCGAACCTACCTTGTTCTAAAGCGCAACATCAGGGTCGTGTGCGTGCCGGGCGTGAGATCGTGGTCGATGGAGATGAAGGAGGAGCTCGTCCGTAGCGTGACCTCCGTGGGAGGGGCGCAAAAGTCCCCCGGGCACCCGTCCCGGACACCGACCAGTCGCGGGGCCGTGTCAAAGTCAAGCAGATTCTGAGTGGTATGAATGAAGCCAATGCATGTCACCAGGTAGCCGTTGAGCCTTTCTGTGTTTACCTGCAAAAAACAAAGTTTTATAAAAATAAGATTTTATTTTATTTCAACTTGCAAAGTCATAACACATTGCCCAGGGCTCCCTCACCCATACCAATCACTATACAAAACTTATTAAGTCAATAATATTGGCCTTGGTTCAATTGTAGCAAATTGATGTCATGAGATAATTGTTTAATCTTTCAGAGAAAACCTTTAAAAAAAAAATCAAATAATTTATTAATGAAAATTGCCTTTATTACACATGCCCTGAAATGGATGAAGTTACAATTTTCTTTCTAACTATTAAGTCCCATTTGTTTTCTGAAATATATCTATTTAAAGAACGATTAGAAATATTAGAAAGCCTGATAGGTATATGTTAAGACCTAATGAAGTCCTTTTCATACAAAACGTTTGACTGTTTCTGGAGCATTTTTTTAGAAAATATCGGACTTTTGATCAGAAATGTGTACAAGAACCTTGATACAGTGATTCAGAATGACAAGATTCCTGCCGCAACCATTTTAATTCCTCTCCCACATTATGTCACATTAAAAAACTAGATGGATCTTCGATTGCGCGCAATCGAAAATTATGCCTCCGCTATCACGCGATTTTAATATCAAGCCCAAATTAACACGCACTGATTTAATTTTTAAAAATATTTTTCATATATTTTGAGTCCTGTGACCCTATGACCCTAATCTTTGATGGCTCCCTAAAAAACATTCAGGTACCAAGTTTGATTGAAATCTGACATTTAGTTCTTGAGATTTTGGCATTACAAGCTTTTTTGCATGCATAACGAGTCCCGTGACCTTGACCTCAATCTCATGACCCCAACATTTTATGGCTACGTTAACTCTTTATGATACATTCAGGTACCGAGTTTGATTGAAATCTGACATTCAGTTCTTGAAATTTTGCCATTACAAGCCATTTTCGCATACATATTGAGTCCTGTGACCTTGACCTTTGACCGCATGACCCCCCAAATCTAATCAGATCAGTGGCACCCCGATATGTACACTCATACCAAATTTGAAATTGATCCGTCAACCGGTTCTTGAGATATCGCAAGAACGAGGCTTGTTTACACATACATTGAGTACTGTGACCTTGACCTTTGACCTCATGAACCCCAAAATCTAATCAGATCATTACCACCCCAATATCTACACTAATACCAAGTTTGAATTTAATCCGTCAACCAGTTTTTGAGATATCGCGAGAACGAGGCATTTTTGTATATATATTGAGTCCTGTGACCTTGACCTTTGACCTCATGACCCCTAAAATCTAATCAGATCATTGTCACCCCAATATGTACACTCATACCAAGTTTGAAATTGATCCGTCGACTGGTTCTTGAGATATCGCGAGAACGAAAACGGGACGTACGTACGGACGGACGGACGTACGTACGGACGGACGGACGGACGGACGGACGGACGGACAACCCGAAAACATAATGCCTCCGGCCACTTCGTTGGCGGAGGCATAAAAAAGGCAGAACAGTCTTGAAATTAGGATCGACTGCCTTGAAATGATGGATCATCTGTCTTGAAATGAAAGGTTGACTGTCTTTAAATCTATCTGCGTAGTGGGCGGGGTGGGCATGTCTCCCACAATAATATGATAAAAACAATAATAAACGTCAGGGGAAAATCTTTTATGAAATAAATAAAATAAAAAAGAGTGAGCCACCCAATGATATGCATGCCCCCCCCCCCCCCCCCGAATTCAGTCCCGCCACACTACGCCAGAGCTTGAAATGATAGGCTAGCCTAGATCATCTTGAAATGAAGGATCAACTGTCTTAGACTGACAGCTTATATGTCTTGGGATGCATTTCAGGTAATTCAATTAACCCAGTTGCATATAGCATAATAAAAAGTAAAGAAGCTACGATGCACACAATTAATGTATGCTTCTGGATAGCTCTGGGAACTCTCAAGCAATTTTAAACAGAAAGAAAAGAACGGGTCAGATCTAACTTAGAAGCGAAAGCCTGCCATTATCATGCTTAAATGGTAGAAAGGCACGTGCCTCCTCAATAATTTGACAAAAACAATGTAGTACAATTGTAAAATAAAGAAATACATAAGAGTGTGATCCCAATCAGTCTGACCACCCTACACCACTGGATGAAGACACGATTAATTACAAAAGGGTAACGCAACGACCTACATGTAGATACAAAGAGGACTGCTGGTCAAGGGATGAAGTATGAACAGTTGCACAGAGCCTGTCCATGACACACCTATCAAAACAAACAGAGGAGGGGTGCAAACATATGACCTACAAATCCAGTGAATACACCAAACAGGGCTCAGGGCGATATCACCCCTGCAATGTCAACATCCAGAAATTAGGAAGTAATGCATAGGAAATCTACTTTTTTCATTGTTTCATCTATATTTTGCTTATTTGTAGTAATTCTTTAGTTTGAAAATGTGTACACTGTACTGTGTACATGTATGCATCCAGATAGAAATAGATATAAATCTTGGTCATTATTTGTAGGTATTTCATCAGCTTCTTGATGAGAATATTCACTGAAATAACCTGTACATTTCATCATGAAATCGTTCAGAGTTTGTACTGGTGCGTGAACTTGTAAGTTGTAGGGAGAGAAGAAGTGGGTTATCTTGAACACATCTGTAGTGACCAGTTGCTTTAATAGGACCCTCGCTGACAGGGAAGAGTATTCACTGAAATAGTATCTACAGTCGATCATCATGAAATCGTTCAGAGTTTGTACTCGTGTGTGAACTTGTAAGTTGAAAGGAGAAGAAGTGGGTTATCATGAACCCATCTGTAGTGACCAGTTGCTTTAATAGGACCCTCGCTGACAGGGAAGAGTATTCACTGAAATAGTATCTACAGTCGATCATCATGAAATCGTTCAGAGTTTGTACTGGTGCGTGAACTTGTAAGTTGTAGGGAGAAAAGAAGTGGGTTATCATGAACCCATCTGTAGTGACCAGTTGCCTAGGACCCTGGCTGATAGGGGTTATCTAGGGAAACCAAATCGCAGAAGCGAGAGGAAAGGACGTGGATCAAATTTCTCAACCGGGCAGCGGGGAGATTCGAGTCGACAGATATTGCGGCACCTCGGACAGCATAGTTTGCCGGCCAACTGTCAAAATTGTTTTGGATTTTCAAACATCTCTTCTTTTGAATATATATTTTGTTTAATTCCCAACTGTTGAAGACTTGAAGTCCCAACTCATATGGTTGGTTAAGAAAGAGAAGGGCTTTAAGTCACTTTTTGTACTTTGGAAGTTTGAAAGCCATGTAAAAACCATACATAGCTTTTTTGATGAACATTGCAAAAATAAGAAATATGTTAATAACTGAAAATTTCACATCACGTAGATTGTTTTCGAGCCACCTAAATTTGAACTACATGTATCTTATTTTTTATTTGCCCACTGGGCAAACAAGGCAGAAAAGGTTAATTTCTAGCATTGCTATAATTAATATAAATATATTCTATAAAGGAGTCTTTCAACATTCATGTATGTCTTTAGCCAGTATCAACACATCATGCATGCTCTTTCACCTTTCTGCTGGGACTTCTGGGAGCAACAGAGGCATTTGTTTATCTCCCGATGACGCAAACATACCATGTGAATCAAGTCAGCGATGTTCCAAAGTAAAGCTCAACAGATACAAAGATACACACTGTTACAACACTGTGTGCGATCTATACTAGCACTCGCCCAATTGCCCAGGGCAATTAAAAATTGATGTTGGGCAAGTAAAATTTCAAAGATGCCTGTCTATAAACTTGGTTATCCAATCAGGCAACTATAGCATTTCTGTTGAACTTCAAAAGAAAGAAATCTCACCTAGCAGCAGGTGAGAAATTTCCCAAGCAGATCGAGCTACCTAAAGGTGCCGTCACACCGAAGCCACGCTCTAGCCACGATCTAGACAATAGCTGATCACAATCGCTGGAATGTATCTGCAAAATGTCTTTTGTCCAATGAGGATCTGAATGGGAAGATTATCTCATAGATATCCTTCCATGAATGCACAGACAATAGCTCGCTTAACAAAAGATTAGGTCGCCGAAGACGCACGCTCTCTTTCGACATGTTGAAAACAGACGTGGGTCTTCGGCGACCTACTCTTTTGTTCAGGGAGCCCTTGTATGTCCATGCATGAGAGGCTATCCTTTCACCTATGTGCGATAATCCTCCCATTCATTCGTCATTTAATCATCGTTCGGACAATGCTTCGCCTCCCACTGCCAAATTTATGAATGGGGATTAGGAGCGCAGCGAGAGCGTAGCCTGTGTGACGAGGGGTATTATAGCATGATTTTTGTTCTTTTGTTTCATTTTGGTACATGTATGTGTGGGCAAGAAAATATTTTGTTTGGGGAAGTACATTTTGTTTGGGCAAGTGCATTTTTGTTTGGGCAAGTAAAATTTGAAAATATATGATTGTACAAGTTTGCAAAAAAGGGTAGTGTGGAGGCTTGATGTACATTTTTAAAACTTTCTTCTAGGGACCCAAGGGAACAAAGAGGGGGGAGGGAGGTTCACCATCTTTTATCTTACTCCAGCGTGACGTACACGCACTGACATAAACACATGTGCAGAGCGAGTGTGAGTCATTGAGACCGCATGGCGATGACAGAACCGATTTGGCCAGAAGACACTTTACGCTTAAGAGATTTCCCACCGAGTCCTCAATCAGGATCAGCCGAAAATCATCCTGGCAGGTGTCTGCGTTGTTCCGCCGATGGCAGCTCTTCGTCATGATTAGCTGCGGTAGCTGTACAGTATGTCAACATCACCTTTTGTTATTCCATCATGGTTATGCCCTTCAAAATCACAAAGAAAACTTTACATTTTCATATAAATTTAGTCTAAAGGTAATGATCAAGAGATTTCCCATCAAGTTCTCAATCAGAATCAGCCGAAAATCATCCTGGCAGGTGTCTGCGTTGTTCCGGCGAATAAGGGCAGCTTTTCGTCATGATTAGCTGCAGTAGTTGTTATTATTCCCTTCAAAATCACAGAGAAAACTTTTCGTTTTCATATTTTAAAGGTAATTAACATTTTTATTTTCCATCAAGTTCTTAATCAGGATCAGCGATGGCAGCTTTTTGTCATGATTAGCTACAGCAGCGCTATGTCAACACGGATTTGTATTATTCCCTTCCAATTAAATCACGATAAAAACTTAACGTTTTCATATAAAATTATTCTAAAGGTAATTAACAAGAGATTTTCCATCAAGTTCCCAATCAGGATCAGCTGAAAATCATTCTTGACGGGTGGTGTTTATGTTGTTCCTGCGATGGCAGCTTTTTGTCATGATAAGCTGAAGTAGCCCTTTGTCCACACCAATTGTTTAATTCCCTTCCAAATCACATGAAACATTTTTCATATTTAGTCTTAAATTTCCCATCAAGTTCCCAATCAGACTAAGCCGATTATCATCCTGGCAGGTGTGTGCGTTGTTCCTGTGATGGCAACGTTTTGTAAATGATTAGCTATATATAGTAGCTCTATGTCCACACCGATTATTTAATGCACTTCCAAATCAAAATAAAACCTTTGCATTTTCATAGTCTAAAGGTATTCAACAAGAAATTTTCCATCAAGTTCCCAACCAGGAACAGCAAGGAATCGTCAAGGCAGTTTTTTGCTTTATTCCTGTGGATGGCATTATTTGTCATGTTAGCTACATGGTAGCTCTATGTTCCCACCCATTTTTAATTCCCTTCCAAATTGCAATGAAATCTTTAATTTTCATATTAAGTCTATAGGTAAATAACAAGAAATCTCTCATAAATTTCCAAATCAGGATGAGCCGAAAATAGTATCGGTAGGTGTTTGCGTTGTTCCTGTTTTCTTATACCCTTCCAAACCACAATGAAAACTACATTTTCATAATTGGGGCAATTCTACACAAAACAGGACATAGAACCCAAATAGTTCATCAGATCATGGGGAACAGGAAAGCTACTTGATTTTGTTTAGACGCGGCAACATATCAGGTTGTGCACATGGTAAGGCTGTATATTTTCAGGAGGTATGAAGCACTCAGACACGAGGTACGCCCAAAAATTAAATGACAACAACGATGCCCTCGAAAAGAACGTTCCATCCCCCGACTGGTTTTTCCATTGACCCCCAGAGTGCACCTAAGAGGAGACATGATTGTTGTACAATGTCTTGATAATGACATTGAGGTATTCCAGTTTAGTCTGTCTTCAAGTCTAATGGACTTAAATATAGTACCTTCTCCAAAAACAAACAAAAAAGGTCAGGGGGGCTTCTTTTCACGAAGACCTGCGTTAAATAACTCTCTGAAATTCATTTTGCATTGAAGTCAACAAGAATTTACAGCTCTTTGTATGATTTTCAGGGGATCTTTTTGGCACTTCAGGGGCTACATGTAAACCACCCTATCGTAGTTAATGCTGGAGGCGATGTACAGAGGGCAGATTGATGGGTGAGGCAGTTGGGGTGAGGGTCTATCCAGGGCCAGTTCCTAGAAAGATACGAGTTCAATCAAAGTTTGCTGTCCGAACTACTGTCTGTACAGTTGTTAGGTTCAAATATCACTTGAAATCAGTGAAATTATAGAAATCCACACCATTTATGATATTCATAGTTATTTTGGACCAGAAAATGATTTGAGAGAAATAAAACCAGCGTGAGTGAAGAAGAGGGAGTGGAATTTATTAATTGGAAAATTATTGACAAAGACAATATATCATGAAATATCAAGATTTCCATATCATCCTTACATGGTAAAGTAAACTGTAAATATTGAGAAAAAATGTTTTCTGTTTGTAATTTATGGGAAATCACAAGTTGTGCGTGCATGCATTTAACTAACTTTTAACACACTCTTTCAGCAAATCAGAATGATCTCTTTATCATTTAACGAGAACCATTGTTTGCCAGTCTAGCCATCAGTGATTCATCTTTGTTATCTAAAAATGCTGACACGCCTTTTTTACTTCTTATTTACAGACTCGCACAGTGTCTGACCATGGAAGTAGGAGTTTGACCAATGACCAGTCATGTTGGGGGAATACAAATGGAGTCGTCGCTAACTGGACATCTTCCTACTTTAATTTCCTTTGGAACAATGACTGGCCAAAAGTAAGTGGTCATTAGTGGTCAAAAGGATCCTGTATTGTCTTGAGTCATTAAGGATAATTGACTGTAGGGCAATTCCAAGCAAACGCCGTGACAGTCAGAGGGTGTTTCTCACAATGAAAGTCCAAATAACTCATAAAATCTAAATATCTAGAACCAACTTTTGATATGCATCTGTAACCACTATCCTACCAATAATTTACAATAGGCAAGAAAACCAAAATTCCCAATAAATTATTAATTATGAATATCAATATCTGCCGTAACGCCGTGACGGCAAAAAGACATGGGTTTCTTACATGCTAAGAAACTAAGTAAACTCTGTGAACTACAGGAACATTTTGCACTTTTGTCACATTGATTCTTTGTACTACACATCAAGCTAGAACATCCAAATAAAAATGTAGAAAAAATCCAATGCTCATAGTAAATATGATATCATAAATGTATCTATGCACTGTAACGCCGTGACTGTAACGCCGTGACCTCTGAATTGTACATGTTATATATATATGGGAGATATTAAAGAGATGAATAATATGATATAATTTTAATGTAGTGATCCAGAATCAATAAAGAACTAGATGAATGGGTGATATAACCAAGATGCTATTAAATGATCATCCGCATGACACAAATTTGCAGCACAGCGCCCTCTATTGATAAAAAAATCTTTTAGGACATAATTGAAATTCTTATCTATTTCAGAAGTTAGTTAATGGAACCATCAAATATTAAATACCACGACAAATAGACTTAACAAAGACATTTCAAATAGTTTGGGCTGTAAAAATAATTCTTAATTTAAGAAAAAGAAGACATTTGGCACACAAAGATTTATTTTTCATTTGACATGAATGTCCTAGTATTTAACAAATTGCCGGTAGCATATTGTCTAGAGCAGATTCGGTCCGGATCTCCAAATGATACATGTAAGCCCTATTCTTAATTCATGTGCCAAGGGATAAAGATTCATTAGACACTAATCTACTGCCTTAGCGCATTTCCTCTACAAGGGATAGAAGGATGTTCGTGCATGTTGTCTGATCCTTCTTAAAGGGCATTTTAATGTCCTGTTGACTTTGCTGGAGCTAATTAAAGTCTACTTTCTGGATAATAAATGTCCAGAAAATGTATTCTGGATTCATGTTACCAAGCAGTGACAATTCATCTAATCTAGCTACTGCCTTCAGAGAGCATTTCCTCTACAAGTAATAGAAGGATGTTTGTGCATGTTGGCTAAAAGGACATTTTAATGTCTTGTTGACTTTGTTGGACCTAAAGTGTACCAATGTCCAGAAAATCATAAACTAATTTATGCATACCAATTAGGAATAAAAATTCATTAGACACTAATCTACTGTCTGAGCACATTTCCTCTACAACTACAAGTGATATTTTCGTGCATGTTGTTTTCATCCTTAGTTCCTGAAGGCCTTTGCTTACATTTCAAGGATATTTTCTTGTTGACGTTGCTTTATCTAAAATTTACTTAAAATTTACTTAAAATTTTATAATAAATGTCCAGAAAATCATTTCTTAATTCATGTTGCCAAGGGATAAAGATTCATTAGACACTGATCTACTGCCTGAGCGCATTTCCTCTACAAGCGATAGAAGGATATGTTAGTGCATGTTGTCTGATCCTTCTGATCCTGAGGAGCCTGAAACTTAAAGGACATGTTAATGACTCGTTGGCTTTGCTGGAACAAAACTGTACCTACATGTACTTTCTAGATAATTAATGTCCAGACAATTAATTCTGGATTCATGTTGCCTGAGCACATTTCCTCTACAAGCGATAGAAGGATATGTTTGTGCATGTTGTTTTCTCCTTTGATCCTGAATGCCAAAAGGATGCTCAAAATTCAAAGACATTTTATTTTTATGTCGAGATGGTCTGACTTTCTTTCTCCTACAAAATACATTGTAATTCCTGACACTTAAATCTTCTGAAGATCTCAATTTCTGAATGAGTACCCGAAGCATGGTACTCATGGTGGATTTGTCGGTAGACAATTGAAGATGCTATAGTAATAGCTGATAAGTTGGAAGGTCTGTGCAAAAATATGGTAATAAACATACATGTGTACATGTAGGTGAGCACTGTTAACAAGGTTGAATTTGAACAATTTAAGGTTCAAGACAAAAGGCTGCAAATTACAGTCTAACTTATTTCAAAGTCTTTAAAAACTAAGTTGGTAAAAGGCCAACCATTAAATGGAATTGAACAGAGACCCCAGTCAAAACCCCACACCTATCACTGGTTTACCAGGTAAACTTGGATTAGAACATAGAAGAAGTGGACAAATTGTAAACGAGGTTTCAATTTTCAATTTAATTTAATCAATTCAAACAGAAAATCAAGAAAGAAAGCAAAATTGTACTTTCTAATATAATGCCATCTATCATCATGAAATTCACCTATCATGCCTCAAAGAGGAAATAGGGTCAACAAATTACTGACCAGTGGTCTGTGACTGTGATAGAAACAAATGAATGGTCAAGTCCAACAAAGCTCCTTGACCCCTTCAATTCAACACATTTCTGTGAAATTCATGACAAACTGGGTCTCTAGGACAAGGTCTGAGCAGGGTCAATCTGGTCTTCTTTCAATTGCAGTGAGTGACTGATTTGTATTAAACCCTAATTTTCAAATTCCATGACTTTCCGCGCAAGAACTGATGACTTCTCACCACGGAAAACAAGGTTCTGTATTAACCCGTTCCTTTCGAGATTCTGAAATCCCCATAGACTTTGTACATAGCCCACTGGGTTCCTGTAAGGAAAGGAAGTTAAAGAACCTTGTTAAGAACTTTAACTTCTTCCAACTTTTTTGTAACAAATTGGTAAAAATTTGTTGTATTCGGTATTCCACTACCGAAATTCAGATTTTTTTGAAATCCCATGACTCTCTATTCATGACCAAAGAGATGATTTTACAATTTCCCTGACTTTCAAGGTCTGGGGAAGAAAAAAAATCAAATTCCTTCAATTTCCAGGTTCAGAAAATAAACATTCAAGTGCAACCAATCTCCCTGACCCCTCTTATAGGAGGTGTGAAGAAATTTGTATAAAAGTCTAAAAATTGGCTGGCTTTTTGTGTGCAAAAAAAAAAAAAATCTGGGACAAGGTTAAAGTAAGGATATATTTGTTTGTATTCCAACTCAGTTACAAGATTTACAAGTTACAAGAGGGGTAGTACAGTATTGGTAAGGCTGAGCTTTAGTAACCAAACCTGCACAATAACATTACAAACTAATAGTTATAACTCCACCATGCTAGAAAGGTATATAAAATTACAAACAACTACGTAAAAACTAAAAAGCCTGTTATCATTAAAAAAGAGCCATTCAAACACAAGAGGGCGCTCTCTAAAAAAATATTGGTTTCAACCATTTTTCATACAAAATTATGCATGTGATGTTTTGTTGAAATAATGATTAGATAGAGAGATCATCAACAACTATTTAAAAAACCCTTTTGAACATTTTTGAAAAAGTGTAAGCATTTTTTTATTTAAAAAAAAAATCATCGAATAAATCTGGGCCCCAGATTTATTACGATCGGATATATTTATTGATATTTCAGCCGTTTCTGAACCGATTTTGATCAAATAAAGTTTATTCTGCCATTAAAATTGTATGCTCTTTCAAATGTTACACTCAGTTTTTCATTATCTCACAAAAAAAAAAATTGTGCAGTGCCCTCTATATCAAAACTGAACTACCCCTTTAAAAGTACAAAGTAGGAGAGCTCTGACTACTTGTATCTAATGCCATCTATTTTGTTTTCATTCTTTAAAAAAAAATACTTTGCATGGCTGAATTTCTATCTTATTCAGCTCAAAACATTCATACATGTAGCAATTAAGGAGTATTCAAATGTGTTCTCTCACTCTTGGAATTTTTTCCTCATAATTCGGCATTTTTGTTTGCACAAAAAGCTGTCAGTATTGGCAAAAAAATAATCAGCAAAATGCAGCCACGCTCTGTGACCCGTGAGGTTTGCAATCTTGGATATGACTAGGGGATTTTTGGGGGTAAAGTTACTAGTACTCTATTCCAGGCAACTGTGGCCCGGTTAATATGGTGCTGTTTGATGAATGACGTCTGCCTGTGCCTACTACAGAATCATTTTTCACAGTCAAGGCTTACATATTACTATTTTGTTTTTCAGTCACACCTGGGGGGTGTTTCACAAAGATGCTAAGTTTAACTAAACTCTAAGTTGGACTTAACTATTATGGAAAGCCATTTGCAGCATTATAATACAATGTATTCAAAAGCAACAAAGCAAGAATTTAAGACTTTTTATAAATGTTGCATCAAGAACATGAATTATCCTTGCTAATAGAAAATATTAATGGTTTTAATCAATATTTTATATGCCTTTGAAAAAGAACATTTACAACAATTTTTCAAAGAAACTAATGGTTTTCCATACTTTTTAAGTCCAACTTAGAGATAACTTCAACTTAGGATCTTTGTGAAACACCCACCTTGACATACATAATGTAATTTCTGTGTTCAGCTGCTCCAGTATGAAAATGAAAACTTGGCTAGCGTAAATGCTATTAGTATTCATATTTAGGGTTAACTTAAACAAATTTAAATTTAACATATATTCAAGAAAGAATGATACACATGCCCTTTAGCAGCACTGAATAAATGATCAGGCAACTAACAATTCTGTTCAACTAAGAGAGAAAAGGGGGAATTCCTTACACGTAAATCACACCTAGAATAAAGCAGGTGAATAAATGTTCTGCTCGGGCAACTAAACTTTGAAAATGTATGATTTGACTTGCCCAAACAGGCTAGTTATAGAGAAACAAGTTAGTGTGTACACTTGGCTAATATAGCAAAATCAATTTGGTGCAAATCCAGGGTTGACATCATAGCAACAAAAGAAAGAAGGGCTGCTTCACACATTCAAGGTCTCACCAAGGAATAGGTACCTCTAATCTGATGGATTTAGAGTTCTAAACACCACAACAAATGGATCAAATTAAAACCACATCCCCAAAATGTTCGCAATCCCTCAGCCCCAGGGTCAATGTGGGGGTGAATCACTGGGGGGCTCAATCTAGCTGGAACAATACCTGTATACATCGTCCACTCCCTGCTAAATATAATTTCCCTACTAGAGTCAATTACCAGACAATTAGCCCAATATCATATATATGTCGCATTGGATAATTCAGTAAATTGCCCCATCACTTGTGAGAGTATTCAGCAAATTCATACACTGCTAATTATTCTGCTATCCCTGGATTTTGTATAATATTATATAGCGAATGCGTAATTTGTGAAATTTGATAGAAACAGCATTTTCATACTACTGTAGAAAGAATTTTATGTAACATTTGGTTTATTTTGCGCATTATTTCCATTATACCACCTCAAGTAATTACATGAACAAAATCTCACAAATTGTAATAAAAAAAGTGTCAAACAATTGGGTCAACCCCCCCCCCCCCCATACCATTTACACACCTATCATTCTACAATAGGAAGGTAATTTTGATATTAAAGCAAAATTTCAAATTTGTATGTTTGTATTTGTTTGATCTACAAGAACTTTGTTCTAGTCTGCACAAAAATATTACACACATGTCAGCTAAGAAGCACTATAGCTACATGTAGCTAACCCCCCCCCCCCCCCCCCAAGGCATAAATGTTAATTAGTTCATCCACTTTCATAAATTCAAGGTAGCAATTAATTAACAAGTACATACAGCTATAGATGCATCTCCACAATTTAATTTGCATCTCAAGAGTCAAAATATGTTTCAATTGATTTGTTCAACCAGCAGAAGTTCTTGGAAATGCAAGGAAACAATCCCCCCTTTCAGAAAAACCCCCCAGATGATGTGATAATTGGTCGTTTCCTGCGCACCACCATTTTACATTTATCGTGCATGCATGCATGCTGATGTGAACTTCTGAGGTGTATATATACTACCTCCATGGTGAATATATAATATGTAGCCTCTAGGCAAGTCCATAAATTTGGTCCTCTCATAACTGACCCTATTTGGGCCTCCAAGGGCACTAGCAGTTGCTAGAAGTTTGGATTTTGCCTTTATGTGTCATATCATAGCAGTGAAAAAGCGGTCACATCTGTAAAGCCAGTACAGTACGTGTAATTGAGCGTCAAAAAGCCGTTCTAGCTATTAGATCAGAGATTCCTCTATCGCAGACACAGGGATGGTCACTCTCATCCTTACACTGAAAAAACTGCATGGGGGCTCAGGGCAAAAAGAGCCTCCCTAATTATGCATCTAGAGTTCAAATTAGCAAAATAAACTTTAGACTTAAGAGTGCTGTCGTCATGAAGGTGGGTTAAATTGAATAGTAAATTACATTTTAATTTCTTCCCTGCATCAATACCATTTAATGAAAATTCCCCCAAAGGGGAAAAAGTAGCCTGTTTGTCATCGGAGCTCAATGGGAAAAAATAGAAATTCATATCCTATTTTTCTCCTTTTTTTCAGGAAAAATAGTTTTAAATACTGCTCAAAGTAGGTAATATAACTGGTATTGAATAGTTAAAAATAGGGGAAAATTATATATTTTGAAATTTCATTTCAACCTGGGATATTCAAAGAGAGTATGTACATGTATTACAGAGAATGGAGAACTTTGAAAGTGGAGATTACAAAATGAAATAAACGACATCCAGACCTCGAAATTTGAATATTCGTGTTCAGCGTCTGCGTACTACACAGAATTCAGTCACATGCAGATTAGCCCTAACCATTACATCACATGTGAAGGAATTAATAGTCTTCCTCTATCTAAGTGTTGACTAGCATCAATTACTGGGTGTGTAACACATACGCCAGTCATTAATTAAATTTCTGCCCGAGCAGTCTGAGGAACTTGTACACATGTTGAAATGGACAGACCAGCTGTGTCCAATCATTTATACATGGCTGTGTGCTCAATCATATATAATGTACATCACAGAAAAAGTTCAGTTGTATTTTCGGGTTGGGAGGGGGGGGGGGGCACTTTTCATGCTTGCTTGTATATGTACATCAGATTAACACTCCGAACATTAAACAGGAACTCCTCTATACCTCCTATATATACATATCAATGTGTTTTCTATTATGATATTTGTGAGCTCTTTTTGGCATTTTGGGGGCTAAATCGCCCTTAGCCCCAGTGTATTTTTTCCCTGATGTCTGATGAGCAATTAAAGGGACATTTTTGTTGTGGGTTCACAAAATTTCCTTCACCATTAAAGCCCTCAATGTAATTAAAGGTATTTCAGATTGCAGACGTGAATGCCTTGCGCACGCTGGGAAATAAACACTCGCTCAGTGTTACGCAGTGCACACAAACTACCGTAAATACCGGCGTAATCGCCGCACCCGCGTAAACGCCGCACCCCGACTTTGGGCATTGAAATTGAAAAAAAAAAATGTGGGAGAAAAGTGCGCTAGGAAATCTGGCGACAAAAAAAGCGGGAATAACGGCGGGAAACAAGAAAATCGGCTGGGAAAATGTGCCAAATTTTAGCATGAAATCAGTACTACAGAGAACCAGGTACTGAGATGTACGTACGTGCAAATGCAATGCATTCATAACGCACATAGCTAGATCGATGACAGCTAGGCGAGCGCGGTGCTGGCAGTGTGCATTTGTTTCGTAACTTTGAAGTTAAAAACGTATCAGATTTCGCAAATATCAGAAAAAAAAGGTGAGAAACCATTCTAGGCCAGGGTAAATGTAGACAATTTGGCTATATAATGGGCAATTCCATGAAAATGTCTACCAAAACAAACAAAATTAAGTTTGCTGTGGAGTTTTTTTTCTTATTATGGCTGATAATGCATGACTTGAACTTTCTGAAACCATATTTGCTTTTTTGATATTTTGCCATTTTTGCCCAAAATCTGCATTTTTAGACTTATTAATTGGATTTAGACATATTTGTGAAAAATAAGGGTTATTTGAAATTGATTATATCTGTATTTATATCTAGATGCATTATTCAAAAACTGAATGCAAATAATAGATACGGAGTGAAAATTCAAATAAATATTTAAAAATTTCGCCAAAACCTGTATTTCGTGCATTTACTGGGGGTCAAAATTCAACTCAATTTTTGTCCCATCTGTCACGTTTTTTAACAATTAATTCATTCCTAGCAAATACCTGTGACTGGTTTTGGATCAAACTTTATATTCATTAACAAAGGCCTATTACCTTTACATTAACACTACATTTTTGTAAAAATATAAGTTATGAATATAAATATCAATGTTTTAATCTTGTCCCGTCACGTTTTGTCCCGTCTGTCACGCTCCTTTTTACTACTAATTCAACTAGGTTGTTGCTGTTTCATAATGAGTTTGGCTAAATCTGTCACTTTAGAGGTTTATCACAATAGTTGGTGGCATTATCAACTTAAATAACCTGTAAAAACAACATTTTAGGTAATTGGTGGGGATGTTAAGGTTTTCTACAGTCCCATGCATTGGATATCGTGTTGTACTATGTAAAATTAGATTATTTCATAGCTTACCTACCTTAATCAATTTAAATTTTAAAAATAACACTGCTTTTATCTTTTAGCAACTACTTTTATCAATAAGGGTGTAATTTATTACAGAAAAACTCCTAAAAATGACTGAAATTGTGTATTTTACAGATTGTCCAATTCACCCATAGGAATTGTACATGTCCCGTCTGTCACGTTTTTCTTGTCCCGTCTGTCACGCTCATATTTTTGATTTTTTCCTATTTAAGACAAACATGAGGGATTTCCCTAAGTAGTGGCATACAACTGGCCTTAGGCAAGTAATAACCTACAGACATGAGCAGCCTTGTAAGATCATCCAGTTAGCAGGGATTTTAAATTAAGAGGTAAAAGTGTGTCCCGTCTGTCACGCTGAGTTCAACGACCCACTGACATCTAGGCCAGAGGTCACACAAAATAAAACTCATATATTTTGAAAGTATGACTGCAATTTAATATCATAAGCATAAAAACTCCTGTTTAATGTTTAACCATTTGCCTACAAATCAATCAAAACTGTGAAAAAGTCATGAGTGGATGTCCCGTCTGTCACGCTGGAATTGCCATAATGTGTTATCACGCAATACAACCAATAGTCCCACACCTGCTGAAATGTGTTGTTTTGAGGCCGGTCAAGAGTGACATTTTGACTGTCTCCGCGTACACGCCGCACCCCGACTTTGCAGGGTTTTTTCGAGGAAAAAGTATGCGGTAAGCCTGGGGCCCGGAAGAAAAAAACCCGGCCCGGACCGGCCCGGAAGTTGCTTCAGATTTTTTACCGGGTCCCGGACCGGCCCGGAACCCGGTAAAAACTCATCAGAATAAACGCTGTTTACATCATCTCTCTGAAGTACAATTTGGGCTTACAATAGGCTGTATTGGCATCGTTGAAATGGCTTTGATTTGAAGCTATTGACGCTTCTATTTTGTGATGAATCGGCATGTTTACGATGTTATTTTTTACTAGTTTGACAACGGGAAAAATTAAACTCGCGCTCATGACGGAAATTTCAGAATTACGACGAGTTTTTGATGCATGCCACGTTTTCGCTTCATTTTGAGGACGCAATCGTTGAAATCACAGCACTTATTTCGACCTATTTATCGTCTGTTTGAAGTATTAAATTTCAGAATTACGACGAGTTTTTGATTGACTTATATTCGTAACGTTTTCGCTTCATTTTGAGGACGCAATCGTTGAAATCACGGCACTTATTTCGACTTATTTATCGTCCGTTTGAATTATTAAATTACAGAATTACGCCGAGTTTTTGATTGACTAATATTCGTAACGTTTTCGCTCAATTGTTTAGGATGCAATCAGTAAAATCACAGCACTTCCTTCGACTGAGTTATCGTCCGTTTGAATCATTGAATTAAAAATTAAAAATGCATCATGCATGCCACGTTTTCGCTTCATTTTGAGGACGCAATCGTTGAAATCACGGCACTTATTTCGACTTATTTATCGTCTGTTTGAAGTATTAAATTTCAGAATTACGACGAGTTTTTGATTGACTTATATTCGTAACGTTTTCGCTTCATTTTGAGGACGCAATCGTTGAAATCACGGCACTTATTTCGACCTATTTATCGTCTGTTTTAATTATTAAATTTCAGAATTACGACGAGTTTTTGATTGACTTATATTCGTAACGTTTTCGCTTCATTTTGAGGACGCAATCGTTGAAATCACGGCACTTATTTCGACTTATTTATCTTCTGTTTGAATTATTAAATTTCAGAATTACGACGAGTTTTTGATTGACTTATATTCGTAACGTTTTTGCTTCATTTTGAGGACGCAATCGTTGAAATCACGGCACTTATTTCGACTTATTTATTGTCTGTTTTAATTATTAAATTTCAGAATTACGACGAGTTTTTGATTGACTTATATTCGTAAGGTTTTCGCTTCATTTTGAGGACGCAATCGTTGAAATCACGGCACTTATTTCGACTTATTTTTCGTCTGTTTGAATTATTAAATTTCAGAGTTACGAGTTTTTGATTGACTTATATTCGTAACGTTTTCGTTTCATTTTGAGGACGCAATCGCTAAAATCACGGCACTTATTTCGACTTATTTATCGTCTGTTTGAATTATTAAATTTCAGAATTACGACGAGTTTTTGATTGACTAATATTCGTAACGTTTTCGCTCAATGTTTTAGGACGAAATCGGTAAAACCACAGCACTTCCTTCGACTGAGTTATCGTACGTTTGAATCATATTGAATTACAAATTAAAAATGCATGCCACGTACAATGTTGTATTTCATACTTATTAATCTTTATTTTGTTTGTTTGCAAATTATATGTTTGCTATAATCAATGCTATTATGGAACGATGATGGATATGCAAGTTGAATTTTTGAATAAAGATTCTGATTCTGGTGATATGATTTGGTGGAAGAAAAGTAAAGACGATTGTGGCCAAGAACTAAATGTATGTCGTGTGCGTAGAGTGATGATTATTATTGAATAAATCGATGGCATTCCTCAGGCTACTATGTGTGTGCGTGTGCATGTGTGAATCGGGGCATCTGCTTCGAAGCGTGTTTGTTTTTTTCTTCCCGCCGACTAGTTATGCGGACGTTAGGGAAAGCCGGTTAAGCCGCCATGTGCGAGTACCCCGTTTTAATACGAGGTGCGAGTCGCGATGTTTGCGACTATGAGAATAATGGAATAATGCTTCAAAGATCAAGTTGATTGTAATGTGTTTCGAACTTTATATAGCATGAAAGGTGATTTATGGACATATTGAAACGAAAATGCAATCACGATTCCTTTTTTAAAAGAAAAAATCGCCCTATAGCATTGCCGTATAATTTGTAAAGTATACTATTTTTATTTTGCCCAAGTGACTTGGACTTGAATTCCTCTTTATATAAAGAGTTGAACATTAATATTTGTGATGAACGTTACGGGTTAAACATGAAACGAACACCTTACGAATATTAGTTAATCAAATCTAATAATTCAAACAGACGTTTAGACATGAGTCGCTACAAGAAAATGGTGCTTAAAATATCTGAAACATCAACATTATCAAATATATGATAATTTCATGTGATAAGTTACTGAGGTCCGAAGAAATACTTTTTCGCGTATTTTGAGAACGCAATCGGTATAATTTTGGCATTTATTTCGACCCATTTATCGTCTGTCGGACTTATTAAATAAGCATACTTACGATGATAATTTTTTATTGACTAATATTCGTAATGTTTTCGCTTCATTTTGATAACGTAAACGGTAAAATCACGGCATTTATGTCGACTCATGTATCGTTTTCATCATCGCAAAATAAGAGCAGGCAATATCAAAATGATTGCCTATAAATCGATGTCAAACTAATCTGGAATATCGTTATCATCTTCTTGAAATTAGCGAACAAAGTTACGATAATAATGCGCTTCGAGAATATGACGCAAAATAAATATGAAACATCGTTTTCATCATCGCAAAAAGAAGAGCAGGCAATATCAAAATGATTGCCGATAAAGCGATGTCAAACTAATCTGGAATATCGTTATCATCTTCTTGTAATTAGTGAACAAAGTTACGATGATGCGCTTGGAGATTATGATGCAAAATAAATCTGAAACATTGATTTCATCATTGCAAAATAAGAGCAGGCAATATCAAA
Source organism: Echinarachnius parma (assembly GCA_037951105.1). Lineage (NCBI taxonomy): Eukaryota > Metazoa > Echinodermata > Echinoidea > Clypeasteroida > Echinarachniidae > Echinarachnius > Echinarachnius parma. The sequence goes on from JBAMJV010011284.1 coordinate 22,519, forward strand.
ATGATTGCCGATAAAGCGATGTCAAACTAATCTAGAATATCGTTATCATCTTCTTGTAATTAGCAAACAAAGTTACGATGATGCGCTTCAAGATTATGACACAAAATAAATCTGAAACATCGATTTCATCATCGCAAAATAAGAGCAGGCAATATCAAAATGATTGCCGATACAGCGATGTCAAACTAATCTAGAAACTCGTTATCATCTTCGTGAAATTAACGAACAAAGTTACGATAATGCGCTTCGAGAATATGACGCAAAATAAATCTGAAACTTCGTTTTCATCATCGCAAAACAACAGTAGGCAATATCAAAATGATTGCCGATAAAGCGATGTCAAACTAATCTGGAATATCGTTATCATCTTCTTGAAATTAGCGAACAAAGTTACGATAATGCGCTTCGAGAATATGACGCAAAATAAATCTGAAACTTCGTTTTCATCATCGCAAAATAAGAGCAGGCAATATCAAAATGATTGCCGATACAGCGATGTCAAACTAATCTAGAAAATCGTTATCATCTTCGTGAAATTAGCGAACAAAGTTACGATAATGCGCTTCGAGAATATGACGCAAAATAAATCTGAAACTTCGTTTTCATCATCGCAAAATAAGAGCAGGCAATATCAAAATGATTGCCGATAAAGCGATGTCAAACTAATCTGGAATATCGTTATCATCTTCTTGAAATTAGCGAACAAAGTTACGATAATGCGCTTCAAGAATATGACGCAAAATAAATCTGAAACTTCGTTTTCATCATCGCAAAATAAGAGCAGGCAATATCAAAATGATTGCCGATAAAGCGATGTCAAACTAATCTGGAATATCGTTATCATCTTCTTGAAATAAGCGAACAAAGTTACGATAATGCGCTTCGAGAATATGACGCAAAACAAATATGAAACATCGTTTTCATCATCGCAAAATAAGAGCAGGCAATATCAAAATGATTGCTGATAAAACGATGTCAAACTTATCTGGAACATCGTTATCATCTTCTCAAAATTAGCAAACAAAGTTACGATATGGTATGCTGAAAAAACTTTGATATGCCCAAGAGAAAATGATACCCCAAAAAGCCCCCAAATATCTGAAACGGAACTTCATCGAATTGTCGACAAATCCCGATTTAAAAATCAACTTATTTAGCAGATATCAGAAACGTTTTGACGTTGTTTTGGTCCCGTTTTCCACTTACAAAAATGCGAAAGAAACTGGAATAAGTGTGTCATTCAAACGGGAATATAACTTTTCCAAAACACATGTTTTTTACCGGGTTTTTTCCCCGGGTTTTGGCAATCGTCTCTCCAACCCGGAACCCGGCCCGGCCCGGCCGGGAAGCCAAACCCGGCGGGTTTGGCCCGGCAATCCGGGCCGGGCCCCAGGCTTAGTATGCGGCGATTACGCGGGTATTTACGGTACCCTAGTTACTATATTTTGAAAGGTACGGAGAAAATTCTACGCAACCGGCGCATAACAACCTTTAATTTAAATAATCTTCATAGCAAAAATATCTTTTAGGACCAGCCCTGACCCATCTCTCAATCAACATAAAGTATCACGATGTGAAGAGGGTACCCGTAAGAGTCCCCTTCGGCAACAAGGGTAAAACCGCATGCAGGAGTTCAATGTATACCTGGGAGAATGAATCACCATACACACACACATGATTTAGAACAAGCACAGAATGAGAAACCATGTGTAATGTCTTTACTCAAAACCCTCAAGAGCATAATGACAATAATAACATAATACAGCAGGGCAATTCCACACCAAATGAGCCAAAAGTGGAAAAATCAAATGAGGATTATTTCTGATCTTGTTTATTTTTTCTGGATAATTTTTTCATAAATCATGATCACATAATGATATCTTTCAGTTTACATGATAAAAAAAAATATTGGGCGTCTCCTGATAGGAGAAACAGACACCATACATGAACCCATACACATGGGACTACACAGTGCCTATTTCTAGATTTTCTTCATTTTTTGCATTCCTTTCTATTATTTTACTGTTTTAAGGTACCAAATTGGATGATTCGATATCACAATATGTGTTCACATTAAAATTTCATTTTTTTGAGAGTCCTAAAGTATATTTTTAATGAATCAAAAACTCTGTCCTTCCGTTACCGAACAGTGAAGCAATTAACTTCTTGTAATTAATATACCAATAGACATATTTTTTTCAAATAAATGTTGTAATACTCTTTGAACATTAGGGAATGGACTATGAGCCAATATAACATGATAGCATTTGAAACTTCACAGAGATTGGATCATAACTAAAGAACTTGAAAATCCATGTCCATTTTGCCGTCCTTCCGTTAGTGTCCATATCTAATAAACGTAATGTAAAAAAAATAATTAAAAAATAGGAAATCAAAGGTGTCCCACCAAGAGTCTCAGAAATGTTATTTACAATGATGAATCATAAGCAGGATCCTGGAATTATTTGATTAAATTTCAAAAATTGCGTCTGAATGTCCTTCCGTTACTGTGGAATTGCCCAGCACATATTACATAATTAGATCATGAGTTTGGTCACGTACAAGCCTGCCTAGCGCCTTAAAGGGATCTAGTAACTTTGTTGACAAGTGCAAAAAGTGATGAGTGATTAATAAAATGTGTATTGGTGTGATCTGATCTGTCCACAGAGTAATGTGTGAAAATTTCATGTTAATTGGATGTTTTTTTGCCGAGTAATGAGCAAAAATGCAAAGTGATATTCACTAACTCATCACACTGACTTTGTACACGGTTTCGACGATCCAGTGGATAATTACACTTCAATCGTAAATATCTTTAACGAAAGGGAAATTTGAAAAACCGAAACCTGTCCCATGCTTTAATTGTTAATTTGAATACAACAAGGTATGAGGGAACCGCTAGAATTCCAATTTGATTTTGAGGATTTGGACAATGTTACTAAGTCCCTTTAAAGATCTTTTATCAAAATACTACTTTGTTCCACTGGCGTAGATCTGCAGAAATGTATTCTGTTCATGGAGATGAATAAAGTGGTAGATGCCACCTCAAAGGTCGTCTATATATCAATCATCATCTTTTAACATGACCAGTTCTATACAATGTACAGTTGGTGCCATTATGTCACGGATGTAATATCAGTGATACAACACTCTCAAGTCTCTCGCACACATTCCTACAACTTGAATTACTAGCTCTAGGTTTACGTAACAGCATGCTACTTCAAAAGTCATGTATAACCATCATGTCAAATGTATGACAGATCATACAGTCGGTGTCATTTTTATGCCCTCAAAGCAGCACAAATAAAAGTCACAAACACATTCTTGCACTTACGGTTTCCATTGCTTAAGAGGTGGGTTCATACACTTAAATTTCAAGTAAAATTTAATGACTTTCCATGACCTTTACAGCAAGGATTCCATGACTTGTCTAGATGACTTTTCTCCACAGTAAACAGAGTTCTTTGATTTCTTTCAGTACTTTTATACAGCAAATTAAAACAAACTTGTCAACTGCAAAAAAAAAAAAAATTAATTAATCATAAACCACCATTGAAATTGCATTTCTTTTCAACCACCTCAACAAGAATCAAGGATATCACACTCTTACCCTCAAATCATTGATATCCTCGTAGCCACCGATGTAAAGCGCCCCCAGCAGTTGGGTCATGTCCAGTGCGCTCTGGAACTCGGGTGTCAGGTAGTTGACGGGAGCTGGCATGTTGTTGATCGTGGCAAAGGTCGTTCCTTCGAAAGCGCTCCCGAGGTTAAAGATGGCCACACTGTAAGTCTCATTGGGCAGCAGTCCGTCACCAATAAAAAGCTGTAAATCAACGATAATAATAATATTCATTGATTATTAAATTAGAGTAAAACCTGTGACAAGATAGTGACCACCCAGTAGAAACAAGAAAAGTGACCACTGTAGAAAGGTGACCTCTATAGACAGGCTCCATAACCTTGTTTTCCTCTGCAATGGATCTTCTTTGTGGCCAAGCAACTTGGCTGCTAAGACAAGTTTGACATTATAGCACCTTAAATACAATGGGTGATTTCAAGTATGGTGTTTGGGGTTGGTGTTAGTGCTTATTAAACACTAACACCGGCCTTAGGCGCCATATTTGAAATCCCCCAATGTCACTGTATACCATCCTAACACGAAGTCATCTCAAATATGGTGCCTAAGGCCGGTGTTAGTGTTTAATAAGCACTAACACCAACCCCAAACACCATACTTGAAATCACCCATTGTATATGAAACGGTTTCATTTTTACACTAATTATTATCCCAGCCAAAATATACAATGCATGCCAGCCTTTTCAGTATTCACAATGTGTGCCATTTCCACTCTCTGGGGAGCATTCCTTGAAGAGAATATAAAAAAAGACTTAATTACTTCTATCGATAATAATAATTGTTATTATAAAGCATGGGAATCACTCTACAGAGAGAAAAGAAAAAAATGAGATTGATAATTCATCATTTGCAATAGACATACAGAAACCTTACAAATGATCGTTTCAAATTGATTAATGAACCAAGCTCAGAAAACCTTCAAAATCTTGTGTGCACAACAATACTTAATACTCTCTTCAATTCGTTGGGTCAATATAGATTGTCACTTTCCCAAAGCTTTTATTTACAGTGCAGTATGGCATCCAATAGCTCTTTTAGTATTATTATTATTATAATTAGGCATTCAGCTACATTATTTATAGCAAACTATATCAAAGCGTTTACAATAATGTGCAATATATATAACAACAAATCATAAAACATTGAACAAACAAAATAATAGTGAATCAATTGGGAAATACTGTAGGTATATTAAAGGAGTTTTTTAAAGTCGATTTTGAATATTGTTCTCTCAATGTTATACTGCAGGTATACTGCATTGACATTTTGTGTGATGTGATAAACGTATATAAAAAATAAAATAATTGTTAGGGAGCTGTACGGCTGTACCTCAACTAAAGAATCCTGTACGATCTTCCACTCCAAGTACAGCCTCCCGCCGTTGACTCCGAGGGCGAAGAACAGGTCCCTCTCCGCCCCGGTGCTGCCCCCCTCCTGGTAGATCAGCATGCCGGGGTCTTGGCAGTACCGGAAGCTGAACTCAAGAACATCCTCCGCCCCTCGCAGTTGGTTCTCACTCGCATTGGTGACTGCATTGTAGCCTATGTACGCACTGACATCTATGTACTTATCTGCGGCCGAGGCAGTGCCCAATGTTAATGCTGTGGTGAAGGAAAAGTACCAGAAATGCAATATATTTACAAATTCAAATATATATTAGAAAATAACATCTGTTTAAATTTCCAAAGTGCCAAGAGGTCTTCTCAAGTGACAATGAAGTACATAAAATGTATAAAGAAATCTCTTTTTTAAATCCCTCTTCAGTCTTAATTGTTATCAAATGACAAATTACATGTTCATGTTAATTTCTGCACTACCTATTAGATATAAACTGGGCTCCAAAAGAAACTTATCACTTTTTCAGAGCGACGCTCACTAAAATCCATAGCATCAAATTGATTCATATTTAGACACAGATAAGCTATCATTCTCCTTATGAAGCATATCTGAAAAGTTTGCTTTTGCCAAAAAAGAGAAAAATGCCATAGAATCACTACAGGTCACATTTCAAAAATCACAGAAACTCCTCGCAGCGAACCTCCACGAAAGGCGGTCTATTCAGAACTTTCAATAGCTATTCATTCAACTTCAAAGCGGGTAATGTAACCACTAGACTGGCTATTGTCCGTACCAAGCTCTGTGCCCGGAAAGCGAGCAGTTTCTGTGATTTTTGAAAAATGACATTATTTTATTCTTGGATGACTTAATGCAAACAGAATTTTTTTAGATGAGCTTGCTAAGGAGTATTATAGCTAATCTATGCCCAATTATGATTACTTTTTATGCTTTGGATTTTAATGTGTGTCGCTCTGAAAAAGTGATAAGTTTCTTTTGGAGCCCAGTTTATATTCAGTGCATCAGTGAAAAAAATATACGGGGGCTTGGGGCGAATTCGTCTCCGAAATGTAAATGCCCAAAAGAGCCCCTGAAATTTGCATTGAGTTCAATGCAACCAAATTTTGGAGTGTCATTTTCATGCAAGCAAGTTTGAAAAGTAGCCCCCCAAAAAACACATTTAATTTTTTTCCCTGCACTGCATTATATGGCTAATACTCACACTGGCCCGCTGGCCCGGGGCCAGTGAAATTACACTTGGGGCCAGCAAAATGTATGAAAGTCATATTTTGTTGGCCCGATCGTGCAAGAAGATTTTCAACCCAACATTGACAAAATGCAAAAATCTTGTGTTCCTTTATGTCATGCTTCATCTGTAATCACAGGTTTGATTAGGAAAGAGTAATATTTTGAAAAGTTAAAAGCTCTTACTCACGAAATACAATTTTTGGGCCAGTAAATTTTCGTTCTGGCCACCAGAATAGGGGAATAAACTATTTCACTGGCCCGACTGGGCCACTGACTAAAAAGCTGAGTGTGGAGCCCTGGCTAATAGCTTTACATGACCAATACATTTAGATTTTGATAAGTGGGAGTTCTTCATACCTATTGTAAGTACTAGTGTGAGGAACATGGCTGCTCTTCTGTGCAAGGATAATCCACTTGTACTTCCACACGTTCCTCTCCTCCACGATACACAACCGATGTCCCCTCCTGCTGCCTCCTCTACATGTACGCTATCCCATCTATATCTTGGCCTCATTGTCCGAGCTGGAATGCTCTCGTGGGAGTGCGAGTAGTACTGTGAATCTCTAATGTTACAATTGTTGCACGTATCTGTGCCACGTGAAACAGACAGTCTCTGCTTCCCTCTTGGATCAAAATTCTGATGTTCCCTTCTTTCCATATTATCTTTATCACATCCGCAAAGCCGGTCTGGAAGCGGCTGAATTATTTGCAGCTGTCCATCCATCGTCTCTTATTATTTTGTTTCTCAGCAAAACAAAAGGTCTCCTTGATTTGGAAACGCTTGTATAATTTAGACTTTGATATATAATTCTTCAAATCAACTGTGCCTATTTTTGTTCGGTTCATTCATTTTGTATGATTCATAAGTCGTCAAGGCCAGAGATTTTCATTCCTGTCTTGGGGTGATTTTGTAACACTCCTTAAATGTCTTTCTAATTCTTAAAATCATCCTGTGTCCATTTTTGGTTAATTTAGTAGCAATATATTGTTAGTTCTAATCACTCCTCAGGTCAATCAGATACTATATACTCAGTATAATACACTTTCCTGTGTAGAGAGGCTCCGGAGCAATACAACACTACTTTGAATCCGGTACCATCATGAGATTCTTCCTTTCGTAATTAACTCACGCGTTACCGTCTCAAATGGTCAACCCCTAGATACCACAGGCATGTACAACATGCATCTATTCAAAAAGTGTCAGAACTTTTTCTAAAGAGAGGGGTTAAATCTTGCAATTTAGTCACTTGAGAAATGCTGTAACCATATATATATCCAACTGATCTAGATTTTAAAAGTATTTAAAAATTGCAATGGTAATTTTCAGAACTTGTTTCAAGAAAAGGGTGCAATCTTGCAATGGTCACTTGGTAAATTCCTGGTACGGTGTCCTGACATTTTCTGGGGTAGGCAGTTCCATCTGAGAGTGCTTGAAGATCCAGTTTCAACAGTTTCTTTTATCACCTGCACAAATCAAAAACAAATGAAAGAAAAGTCAGGAAGTTATTTAAGCTTTTTGGCATTCATAGAAATAATCATACAACATAAACCAACATTTAGATGTGCCCCTCCCCCCCACCCCCCTCCTCTCTCTCTCTCTCTCTCTAGAGCTTCTTTGCAATGAAGCTACAATACAGGGACATTATCTCCCGTAATGTATTATCATGTCAGAAATTTAAGCCTCTACACATTTTTCTCTACAAGCCCCTCCAGGCAAGTAAAAAAATTAATCTTTGTCAAATTTTACTTGCCCATGTACAATACTTCTAGATGAGATTTACACATGTATACAAAATTGAATTTTTCTCTTGTAGTTAAACAATTTTTAGTTGCCCGATCGGGCAACCAAATGAGACCATTTATGAAATTGTACTTGCCCTGGGTATTAAAAAGGGCAAGTGCTAGTGTCGAGACCTGACATCACCTTCATCTATTTTTAAAATAACCAGACACAATATTAAAGGGACTTAGTAACATTGTCCAAATCCTCAAAATAAATTTTTCACTCTAGCGGTTCCCTCATACCTTGTTGTATTCGTATTAACAATAAAATCATGGGACAGGTTTTGGTTTTTCAAATTTCCCTTTCGTTACAAAGATATGTACGATCGAAGTATTCAGATAAGAAAAACTCCGGGCGAGTTTTTCTTCTGTGTACAAAGTGAGTGCAGTGAGTTATTGAATATGGGGCAATTCCACGGTAACGGAAGGACATTCAGACACAATTTTGGAACTTCAATGAAATAATTCCTGGATCCTGCTTTTGATTTTTTATTCTAAATGGCATGTCTTTGATCCTTGTTGGGCCACCTTTGATTTCCACTATTTCTAAAATTTTGACCGCATTATGTAAATTAGATATGGACACTAATGAGGCCGGTAACGGAAGGACGCCAAAATGGACATGGATTTTCATTTTTTTTAGTTATGACCCAATCTCTGTGAAGTTACGAGGTTTATCATGTTAAGTTGGCTACTAGTCAATTTCATTATGTTCACAGAGTATAACACCACCTTTTAAGAAAAATATCTACATTGGTATATTAATTATGAGAAATTAATTACTCCAGTGTTCGGTAACGGAAGGACGGTAACGGAAGGACCTCTGAAAAGTCTATTGGAATTGTACAATAAAATTAATTTTGAAATTTAAAGACCATTTATGAGAAGGAAACATCTCTTTTGTGGTCTAAAATGAGTTTGTATCATAGATAGCATATGGACATCACAAGCATTTACATTTCTATTTTTTTCTTACTATTTTTCATGCGTCAATGGCTCTTATTCATGGTCAATCCATGGTAACGGAAGGACACTCAGACACAAATTGTCAACTTTAAGAAAGACATTTTTAAATACTTGTGTTGTTAGAACAGTCTATTTTGATAACAATACTTCCAAAACATACAGTTTTAAGGTCCCATAATTTTTTTTTTTTTTTTATCTCCGCACAATATTGAATATGCATAAAAATGAGGTCGGTAACGGAAGGACACTAAAATGGACAAGGTTTTGTTATCAAATCAGTTTTAACTAAAACTCTGTGATATTAAATAATACAAAATATTTTAAGGGTACACATTTCATTCTCTGAAGGTTTAAGAAGAATTTACTTGTTCTTTGATGAAAATTTGTCCGCAGATATTTGAGTTATTTCACACAAAGCGGACCAATGTTTGGTAACGGAAGGACATAATGGACTATAATGTATGATGACACAGTAGGGTCATTCCATGTCAAATCACCTTTTAAAAAATTGAAAATTTTCATCGCAGCCCCCTTCAAATTTGCTAATATTTGGTATGTATGATATTTCAACCGTTAAAGGCGCAAATATTTAAGTTTTAACCCAATCCGCCCAATGGTTTTGGCGCTATGGTCGATTCTTATGGGGGAGTTTTGTAAGAAATGGGCGTGGGCACCATTTTTCAAATGGCCATTGTCCATTAACCGTTGGGTCAATTTATTTTGTAAAGGTGTCATTGGACTGGGGATGTTATGTGCAATCCATTTATGCAACGCTCGAAATTGGCGTAGGCCCGATGGCCCGGGGCCAGTAAAAGTTGCGGTCGGGCCAGTAAAAACATGAAAATGCCAAAGTTTGGTGGCCCGATCGGGCCACCAAATGTTTAAACCATAAGAAGACAACATCAAGGAATATGAATCTCAAGTTTGACACCTCTTAAAAACACTTTAATTGTGATTTAAATATTTGCAAGAAATGAAAAGGACGGACATAAAAAGTCGCAAGCGCACTTGCGCTAGTTGAATTAATCCTTATTTATGCCTACAAATATGTGCTATTTCCTCATATGAACACTCTCCCTTGAATTATCTACTTCTTGCATGATAAATCATGGTAAAATTAAACAACTTCCAGAGGTGTGTAATGACTAAAAGTAAAAGCATATGCTTATGCTGTTTTCTTAATTTCCCACACACCCCCTGGATGCCTTTGCAACATGTAGAATATAAACATAGAACAACCAATCCACAGAGGGAGTATGTGTGCATACTAAGACCTATCAAAACACATGTCTAACTTTTCACATTCATTCATATTGCAAAGTGCAGTGTGCTTGCCTTTGCGATACCGTCCGCGATACCGTCAATAAAGGGGAATAATTTCATCTTTCGGATCATTATTCATATTTTTGAAGGTATTATAAAGAATCATTTTTACAAGGTAGAGACTTGTGACTACTTGGAATTATTTTAGCTTGTAAAATAACAAAGATTTAAGTGATTTCATTTCCCGATATGAAAAGTTAACTAGTTAGCTATGCTCAGTCCCATGTGTGTTTTTTTGTGTTGGAGATTTTATGGACCATAAAATAACAAAATCGTACATGGAAAAGAGCTTAGTTTCATCAGTTGACTCCTCTTAGATGAAACTGCTCGATTCTAGGTTTTGTTTTGTTTATTCAGTGATGGATTTCTTTAATGATGGTGGTAATTTTAACACATAACTTCCATAATTTACCAATTAATGACCAAGTAGTCATGACCATTGTTTTTCTTTGTTTGTAAATTTTATTTTCGGGCCACCAGAAAAAAAGATAATTTCGAGCATTGGAATACAGTAACAAATGAGGCTAAACATTGCCCAGTACCCTGAAACTATGAATATGGTTATTGTTTTAATTTTACTTTTGTTTTTCCTTATTTTTTTCGGGCCAGTAGATTTAGGTTTCGGGCCACCAAAATTGGAAAAATACTAATTTTACTGGCCCGACCGGGCCACCAGCAAAAAAAGTTAATTTCGAGGGTTGATTTATGCCATTTGTGTTCATGCATGAGCGAGTTTGGATACGATAACCTTTGACCTTAGATTTTGACCTTCCGTTTTACCTCGTGGATCAAATAATTTTGAGAATTTATTTTGCTTAAATCTTGGCTTGATATAATTTCTACAACATATGAAAGAATCATGTTATTTCTTGCTTTTTCTACAGCCTTGTTTTTAGTTTGCAAATTTCATGTAACATTTAATTATTTTAGACCTACACCCATGTCCAAGAATTCTATAGGGGTGTATTGTATAAAAAAAGACCTATTCAAAGTCATGATCAGAGCCTATTCACACCCTGGCTCACCACAGTTAAATAGACCTACTAATCCCCATACAATAGAAATCCAGACAAATGGCATCATGGTACAAGGGCCCTGTTGCAGAAAGAGATAAAATCAATTGTGAGCCAGATCAAATGTTCTAAATGCACAAATCTGATTGGTTGAAACACAGAAAATTACTAGTCTGACCAGGCTACGCCACTGATAGCTGGCCATTGCAGGTATTGTCTCATTATTTTGGGTTTTCATATATGAGAGACAAATTTTTGAACATAAATTTTGTCATAATATGTAATATGAGGTACCTTGTCCATCTGTTACCATGTGTATGGTAACGGAAGGACATTTTCTTTTGTTATTTATTAATTAACGAAGAAACAATGAGTAATACAATTGTTAGCAATGGGAAGGTCTACTTGAACTTGCTTTGCACTGAAGATTGGTCTGCTCTCGAACAATTATGTGAGCCACAAAATTAAAAATATTGATTTTTCGGTAACGGAAGGACATTTTCATAGGCTGAAAATAAGAAGTCATTGAAGCATAACAAATCAAATAAATCATACAAATTTACTATTTTACGAAATGGTCATATCTCAGGAGTCAGAATAATGGTTTTTAGGCTTAACTGGGGAAATATAAAACAAACACAGGATCAAAACACTTTTTCACAAAAATGTCAAATTTGTGGGGTTCAATTATGGTTATAAAGTTATTATAAAAAAACAACTAAAATTATGTAAAACTAAAATTTTCTCATTGAATTCCAAAAATATAGAATTTAAGCTTTAATTTGATACCAAATTTGTATCATAAAAATGCTTGTAAATTTGTTTGTCAAATGTCCACTTTGGCGTGGAATTGCCCTATGGCACTGGTTTTTTTAAAGATGCCAAATGTGTCAACCAACATGGTCAAAATTGAAATTAAGTGAACTAACTTCAAACATGTTTTTTTAACATTGACACAACTTATATTTTCGTGAAATATAAATATCTGGGCTTAATCTATCCCCAATTCTGCAAAATATCTATGAACATTTAGGATTTCCTGTATTTAAAAGAAAAATATGATACATTTTCACATTGTCATACTAAAATCCTACTATTCCAAATGGCATTACAAATAATACAAATAATTAAAGTGGGCTTCTGACATCATGTGTGCCATTTTGGGGGCTTCTGTTTCTTAAATTTTAGTTTTGAGGTCATTTTAAAGTGAAAAATAGCCTTAAAATTTGGATTTTGCAATTTGAAGTTTTTATAATGCAAATTTGTTTTACTGTTGTTGGTTCAAACTTATTGTATGGAAACAATACATGATAGGACATATTTACATGATATAAAATTGGAGCAAGACACTTGCAAAAAAAATTCAAATTTCATTCTTGTACATGTATGTGTTTCGGACGTTACACATTGTTAACATTTACCCTTTTCTCACACTTCTATGACCAGTTGTGGTTTAAATCTTTGCTGTTTTGGAATATTTAAATACAGAAAGTATGTGTTTAGATGTAAATCTATCCAAATTCTTCTTTGAAATGGTCAAATTAACTTCATAGCACAGAAAGGGGTCTTCTATCAACCATATATGACATTATACATTACAGTACATGTAAATTTGATTTATCTATAATTATGTTTAGATCTCCAAAGTAAAGACAATTTTAAGGGTTTTAGTGAAATTATGAAGTACCTAGTACTACAATAACTACAATTTGAGAATTGTGATCTATAATTTATTGTAGCAAAGTTGCATTATGTTATGACATACCCTATTTTGTTTCGGACGTTACATGCTGTTAACATCACTTCAAAACATATCTTAACTCGCTTTGTTTGCATGATTTTGCAAGCAAAACCCATAAATATGTGCATTAATTGAACTCCCAACGAAAGGGATAGTGAATGAAGTCCATATTGATAGACAAAATCCAAGATTTTGTACAAATATTACATGCAATTAGAAACTGTTATTATATACAGTCAAAGGATGATCGATGTGACTTTCCAGAGTTTCCTTCATCATTTTACAAAAGATAAAAGATATGTATTGTACAATAACATACATTGTATATGATTTAAATTTTCCATTTTCTTATTTTGATAAAATATGAAGCTCAAACTAATTTTATCAAACTATTATCGAAAATTAGAATAATTGTCAGAAATGCATTACTGATCAATATGATATTAGCAAAACCTCAAATTCAAGTTATAATGGCACATGTGTACAGTACACTTGTATGTACCACATCAGGTTACGGTCAAGAAATTATATTTGTTCCAGCAGATATGGTTATATTTTTCAAAGATAGTTGACTTGCACAAAAATGTAATTGATCATAAACCAGTAATGTTCTGGAAATTGTCTTAAGAATAAGATAGGAATTATCTTGATGTACATGTACCTATAGATAGTTTACATGGCATATGCCATATAGTATTTCAAAACTAACTTTTGTTTTAACATGTGGATCAGCGCAGATTATTTTCTTCTTATCAAGTTTAAGTATGGAAAAACATATTTTGCAACTAATGAATGATATCAGAAGAGTACATTTAGCATAGCCTGTACTTTTGTATACCACTAAAAGGCTTTGTTAATGAAAATGTCTATATTTCTACTAAATGAATGATGAAACAGAGACTTAACATTTGTTTCTTATAGAACATTATAAAGGCAATCAACCTAATAATGCATTTGATGTGATACAAAAAACAAAATCAGTATACATGTAGTTCTGTGTACTTTACAACATGAACAATTATGGGGCAAAAATAGCAATTCCTCACATTTTTAAATAAAAGTTCCTTCCCAGACACAAATAACTGATCATTTATTTTTCAAAACACTTTTGCTAGAGCAGGAAGCATATAGGTCATGAAAAATGTAGATAATACTTTTTGAAATGTTCCAAATTGAATTTTTTGTGCAATCAAAATGTGTGTTTTAACACCATTTTGTAACGTCCGAAACGAGCTCACAATACCATACAAAAGATTCTGTAAATGGTAAACAAAATACAGGAGTTGTTGCAGCAGGTAGTGTTTCAGTTCCACAAAAGAAAGGTTATTGTTCTAAGTAGATTAGTCATATCATTCCCTATATCAAGTGTCTTGTAAAACTTTAGTGGTTACAAATTAGCTGAGAAAAATCGATGAAAAATTGGTGAAAATGTGGATTTGGGGGCAGACTAAGCATCTAAATGTTGTTAAATCATCATGTATTTTGATGATTATGTTTCATTTACATGATCTAAATGAATAATAATAACCATATATTATCATTTTGAAAATAAATGCACTAAAATATCAAATTTGTGTTAACAATTACCCCATGTAACGTCCGAAACACATTTGTTTACATTGGTTGATCTTAAACATTTGTTTTGGCAATTAATTACCCAATTCATATGTAAATTTGTTTTAAAATGAATACTATTTTATATTATGATGATTGATTCATATAATGTGCCCTTTCCTGTGACTTATGAGCTTATAAGTTACATTTTTTGTTTCGGACGTTACATTTGTTTCGGACGTTACAAATGTTAACGGAAAGTTAATTTTGAATATATAATCATAACGCAATAAGCTATTACATTATTTTTTTCTGTGTTGGGAGGGTACATCAAGTCTCTTCAAAACTGAGATAAATAATTGTTTGTGTTATCCCCCTTTTAAAATTATTTCTAAAGAAATATTGTTTTTCGGACGTTACAAAATTGTTTACGGAAAATGAGAGCATGTGTGCATTTCATGTTTTTTTTTTTTTTTATCGCTGGCTTAAGAAATCAGTCATTTCCCTTTTAGGCAATATGATGGAGGAAACTGTTAGTTCAATTTTCATACTGATATCATTTCAATAAATTATGATACTGGTAGGGGTAATGAGGGGTTAAATTGTTAACGGAGATGTAACGTCCGAAACACCAATTTTGATGGCATTGTACTGTCAAAATATTACTTTACATATTAAGCTCCGTTAATTTTCTGAAAGTTTAACTCACACTCGTTCATAATTATCAACAAATAAAAAAACAAAAAAATCTGTTAGTGTTTTTTTATACCTGAACATAATTGAACCCATTTTTGGTTGACAAATTTCCGTTAACAATTGGCCCTTTAGGGTTATCTGACCTATATAAAGGGAAGTCCAAATATTTTCGTTAAGGTATGGGAGATCAATCTAGGTGGATGCTATAAGAAAATACAAAAATAAGTTTTCAGTTCAGTATGTTTTTAAAAAATACAGGCCCTCAAAAGTGCCATTAAGCCTTTTGGCACCTTTAAAAAAACCAGAGCCATATCACTTGCATTTTCGCTCATTGCTTGGCCATGCAATGTCCATTTGACTTGAAATTTTCACACAATACCCTGTGGACATATGAGATAACAATAATATACATTGCATCAACCATTCATCACTTTTTGCATATGTGTGAACAAAGTTACTAGATCCCTTTAATGAACTTGTCTCTTAAGACTTAGGCTTAGCAATCTACAGTCATCCAGGGATGAGTACAGTAGTTAGCTTGTCACATCTGATTTTGATATTTTGTTTACCCTCCAAGCATCAAATCGTAAAATGGCAACCAATTTATTACACGGTCTAATGCAAACGGTAGTGAAATGATTAATGAGTCAAGTCCAATGGGCAAAGGTAACCCCAGACACAGATCATGTCCAAGCAGGAAATTGTTCATTTGTCGGTAGTCAATTCTAGTAATGGGCATAATTTCCCCCTGGTCCTAATTATTTTGGAGAAATCTCACTTAGATCCTCCATTTAAACATTGTACATAAATTCTCCATGCTTGTATCGAGCTGTAAATGAAAACAGTATGCTTTATATTTAATTTTGGTTAACTTATAACTTCCTTTTAATGATATTATGTGCAATCATCAAAACTTAATATGTGAAGGTAATTTTAATCTCTTACATCAACATACATGTGCTTGAGGTGGCCTTGAAGCTGCAAAGATTTTCATGAATGATAATTTTGTTATTTTGCCATTTAAAAAAAAGGTTTTTGACCAATTATAAGAGAAAAATAAAGCATGATATGTACATGTACGAATACATGCAACTATGCATGGTTCAGGTTGTAGAGTATGGAAATGTATATATGAGCCCTGCTTTTCTATCGTTGTCTGTAAATGTAATTAATGTTATTTTATGCAGGCAAGTAGGCAAGTTAAAAATTTGAGGTCGGGCAAGTAAAATTTTCAAAAATTTGCTTGCCCGATCGGGAAACTAAAATTTCTGTTCCAATTTGAGACTTTGAGAGTTCAAATGTAATTCTTTATGTGTAAATCTCATCTAGAGACAAGCAAGAAAAAAAGCCAAGCAGAATAATTTGTCTATTGTTTCACGTCTTGGATTTTTAATTAATATTTTTAATTTTCAAATTTTTTTTTTTTTTTTTTGGTGGGGGGGGGGGGGGGGGGGGCAAGTAAAATGTGAAAATACATGATTCAATTTACTCAAACCCGAATGGGCAAGTAAACAAAAGTTAAGTGTGGATGCTTGTTTTTATGGTTGGATAAAATGAAATTTGTAAAAAAAAAAGTACAGCACTGCAGATATAGTACTTACTGGAAACCACGGAGTACCCAAAGTACCGATTTTGGCCGGCGGATCGAGTGACTTTAACCATTTTTTTTAGAAAGATCGAGGCGCACTTACTTGAAGAAATTTCTGAGTTTTTACATTAATTACCCTAGGTAGTAAGTGCGGCTCGATGGAAATACATAGACTCTCAAAAACTGGCCAAAGTCATCCTCGTTTATAGTACATGAAGTAATAAGTACACATTGAGTTAGTGCAACAATCATCCATGGGCTCAAAGAACAGTTTTCAAAATTATACAATTTTCTACTCTGTCGAACATACAATCTCTAAGCTAGTGTAATACAGGTCTGATATGATGAATAATGAAGAATTCACAAACCCGTTTCTAATTATCACTAGGAAATTCTGAGTAACTCTGAGTCAGGACTCAGGAGTTTGCTTGAATTCTAACACCACAGTTCTAAGACCGCTCTCTGTGTGAGTAGGAGCCTTCATTATAGGAAGAAGGGGAAGGGGGGAAGGGAGGGACTGATAGATCGTAATTGACTGCAGATCAACATGAACAATGAACACTATAACAATGAGTGATGAACACAAGCAGCAAGCCACCACACTTTTAACTTTTGTTCTATAAAAAAAAATTTACTTTCGGACTGTATTCTTGAAAGCAAAATCATGAATTTTCACATTTTACTTGCCCAAACATAAATTCACAAATGTACTTATAGTCCAAGTCTTCACCCCAAACAAGTTTAAACAAAAGACAAATTCATCACGCCAGGTAGCCCAATCTGCTTGGCAAATTAATTGCCCGTTTCTAGATTATATATAAATGCCAGTTCACTGAATAGAGAACAGAATGGGGAGTGCATTTTAGCTATCTAGAGTATACATTGCAGCAATTTGAAATCTAATTGATGATAATTTGACCAAAATGGTTGTGGAACTACCCAAATTACAGTTCCTTTTAAAAAAAAATTGTGCAGACTATTTCTGGCATGCCCTATTTCTAATATGAATTGGCATTCTCTTACACTTTAGTCTACCTCCTCCATTCATTTTGATTTTCGTCACAGACGGGAACCTAATTCCACTCCCATATACTTTGTACACAGAGTGCGCTCACAGACAGAGAGAGGGGGTTCTAGGTCAAGCTAATAGTGCCCCCGAATTTATTATTTTATGTGCACGATAATTGTGCTTAAAATGATACATATGATACAGTACTTACCACCGATTAGCAGATAAATATGTGATACAACTTTGGGGTGGATAAAAATGATGATTTTTCGCTCCATTCCGCATAAAAATGAGTAATTTATGCACCTCCTCGACTTCTCTCCGTGTTGTATCGCGACTTCTGAACGATAGATGATCGCGCTTCGGTCTCCATTCAAGTACCGCGCCTGCCGAATAGACGGCAGATCTGACGCACGCGTTTAGTGGTCGTACGGTGATCGATCGTTCAGAAGTCGCGATACAACACAGAGAGAAGTCGAGGAGGTGCATAAATTACTCATTTTGATGCGGAATGGAGCGAAAAATCATCATTTTTATCCACCCCAAAGTTGTATCACATATTTATCTGCTAATCGGTGGTAAGTACCGTATGTATCATTTTAAGCACAATTATCGTGCGCATAAAATAATAAATTTGGGGGCACTATTATTAGCTCGACCTAGAACGCTAGCGCTTTGCGCTAGCGTTCTCTAGAGATAACCAACACCAAGCTTTTTCAGCACGAAGCGTTACACTTACAGTTACGACTGTTTTACACTTAGTTATAGTTATACTTATAGTAGGCATGTCACTCACTGCGCCCCAGCTGTCAGCACGCTGTATGCTATTGGCAAGCTCTGTGGCGCGCTGCCCGCAAATCTCCGGTTCCCGGCCCATGTCGCGCTGCACGCAAATCTCCGTAGCGCAGCTCCCTAGCTAGCTACTCGCTCAGCGTGGTCAAATTTTGTACCTAAATACCATGTTAAAAGTCGTGGTACGGTGAGCAGCAAAGTTTTTCCTGGCATTGAGGTTGCGAATTAGATGGGGAAACCCCTCTACTACGTAATCAGCTATACAGAATTTTTCAAAATGGCGGCTTGCGACGGGAAATGACTTGAAGGTAAAAAGTTGAATTTTTCCGATTGTCAACATTCCATTATCAAAATCTTTATTACGATGTGAATTTTGAGCATACGTTCATTTGATAAAAAATTCATATTGTAATCTTATTTTTGCTCGCCGTACCAACCCTATAAAAAGTGACATTCTGTGATATTTTGTGCAGCTGCCTCGCACTGTCGCATGCCTCATTGTCAGCGCGGCGGGGCCGGGGTGCGGTGCGGACGTGCGCACGTGAGGATTTTGTAGATCTTGTCCAGCGACTCTCTGGCTGGAGTATTGGCGAAATTTACGCATTGCTGACTGGAAATCAAGTTTCAGGTAGGATTTTGATTGCTGATAATTGATTTTGAGTATCTGCTTGATATATAAAAAGCTATTTGGACTTATTTAGCCTTAATAAATTGATACAATTTTGTTTGTTTTACCTATATGAACCATCAAAAGGGGGAATGTTAAGTGAATGAAACACCGTCTATGTGATTTGAATGTTACGTATGTGATACACTTGAAGCTGTGAGGTTAGTGTTGGTGGCCAATGAGAAGAGAGATTGTGTTGTATTTGGCTGTTCTGTGAACTGTGTTTTACTCCCTTTGTATTTAGATACACTTGAAGCTGTGAGGTTAGTGTTGGTGGCCAATGAGAAGAGAGATTGTGTTGTATTTGGCTGTTCTGTGAACTGTGTTTTACTCCCTTTGTATTTAGAATTGTGTTTTTGTGTTTAGTCAATTTGAATGGGAATAGCTCAATTTGGGGGGCCAATTTGCTTTTTAGAAATTTGTAATACTGCCTGGAAATATTTGTATTTGTTCTATTACATCTTAAAGGGGTAGTTTAGTTTTGGTAGAGAGGGCGCTGCACATCACAATTTTTTTGTGAGGTAATGAAAAACTGAATGTCGAATTTGAGAGAACATGCAATTTTAATGGCAGAATAAACTTTATTTGGTCAAAATTGACCCAGAAACGGCTGAAATATCAATAAATATATCTGATCTTATAATTATTTGGGGCCCAAATAATTAGATGATTTTTAGAAAAATTTTTCAAAATGCTTGCACTTTTTCAAAAATTTTCAAAAGCGTTTTTTAAATAGTTGTTGATGATCTCGCTATTTAATAATTATATCAATGAAACATCCAATGCATAATTTTGTATGAAAAATGGTTGAAACAATGCCTTTAAAAAAAGTGCCCTCTTGTGTTTGAATGGCTCTTTTTGAATGATAACAGGCTTTTTACTTAGTCGTTTGTAATTTTGTATACCTTTCGAGCATGGTGGAGTTATAAATATTAGTTTATAATGTTACTGTGCAGGTTTTAGCTACTTAAGTTCAGCCTTACCAAAACTAAACTACCCCTTTAACTCTATAATTAATTTCTTAGAATTATTTTATTAGGATTTTTAAACATTTTTGCATATATAATTAGCTAATTTGCATAATCATTTTCATAAACAGATATTTGTATATAAAATAAAATACTTGTGTCTACAACAAATCAAATAAAAAAGTTTTGTCCCAAAAAGTTTATTAATCTTTGATTTACAGCATTTTATAGTATTTTCGCATATATAATTAGCTAATTTGCATAATTTTTTCATATTTATTCAAATTCCTCGACATCTCTATACATACATAAGACAAAAAATACACAGGATGAAAGAGCTTGACTGACATATCATTTGGAGCAAATTTTGTGATGCAGCTATTATCCAATTAGGAATTATACCATTTTCGCATATTAATTAGCTGGACTTAGAAATTTTTTCCTGTTTTTGCAAAGACTGTAGAATTACAAGACAGCTCACTGGCGGTCGCGCAGCGATGTCCCTTCAAACAGAATGAAGATTCAAATCGAGCTTAAGCCTAGAGCTTAGTAACCATATGAAATTTATTATATCACTGTATTTGTGTCATTTTTATTAATAAAAAAACATTTTAAAATTATAGACGATTGCTTTTTTTGGAAATTCAGTTCCATTCTTTAGTAAGAATTTAAAAGAAAATAAGGATCAAACTGTACTTACAAATACTTGGCAAATCAGGCTAGCATGAAGATTGAGCAACAGCTTAAGTGTCGACCTTAGTAACCTATAGGAATATGTTTTTATGTAGAATTAATATTATCCTCATGATAAGAAAAATATTTAAAAATTATAGTCGATAGCGATTTTACAATTGAAATCAAAGCTGTGAGAAACATATTTTTTAAATTTAAAGATTTGTTACCGTGTAGAGAAAAATGGCAATGGCTACTCGCGTGTTATAATGTTAATGCGCGCTCAGTCCGCGCACTGTCTTTATTTAATTCTTTATAATTGTACGCGCAAATTGTGCCCAAAGCAAATTTCACGCGCGATATGCAAATTTAGGGTCGTCAAACTTTATCACGTCATCTTGAAGTTATTTTTAGTCAGGCGAAGTAAACATTGTTATTGTGACGTCATAATGAAAAGCCTGCGTATCAAAGTGCGTGTTAATTTTGTACATCGCGCTCTGCCCATTCACGTTGTACAGGATAATTGCACAGTGGTCGGTCTTTCCATTAAGCGTCTTTGGTTTTTGTCTTTACCGTTGGCTAATTTATGCGAAAATGGTGGTTTTATAAGGCATATAACTAAAAAACGATATGACATTGGCACCTGTTTTCTTTTGCTGTCTGCAGGTTGTACTCTCTTTTACTGGAAAACATCATTCACTTGTATAAAGCAGGTGATTTCTAGGAACAATTTCTTTGTAAAAAGTGCTAAAAAGGCATTTTTGCCATTTTCCACTCAAAATCGCTGAAAATGTATCATTTTTCACGAAACATATTCGGACATAACTTTTGGTTGGATGGTCCGATTTTGATGATCTTTTTTTTATTTATCCTCTTTCACCCTGCTGCATCATATAATCATAGATTTAAGTAATGATTATTAACTTTTAAAAATGAAGTGACATGCCTACTTATAGTATGTAGTTAACGTTATCATCAATCGTGGATATTATGTGTTTGAAATGTTTCATTGTTTGTAATTGTATAATTGTATTGGTTATTTGCATGTGAAAAAGTCAGAATGTTACATGTTGAAACAAATGTCTGAGCACAACTCAAATAGATTAACAAGTTATAACAGAAAAACAGCTCAACTCAGCTCTCAGACTCGGTCAGTCACTCTGTCTCTGCTGAGCTGTGCTGTGTGCGATCGAGACCTGGCTGTCCGCTCCCCGAATGGCCCGATACTGCGGGGAACATTCAGGCCAGTTGTCGCCTCGACTCAGCTCAGCTCAGCTCAAGCTCAACCAAATCCGACATAAATCGCATCACATTTCTTCCCCATTAGTAAGCAAATCATGGTCAATCCTCAAATCCAGTATGACTACTTACCACAAGCATGAAAGTCCGGTGTTCATATCAGTCATAATCCTTATTTATTGCTGTCCAAAATATCCAGAAACAATCGGGAATGCCACGTCCAGCGGAATGTAAACATCGCTGCGATTTAAATTTATTTCGGTATACGTATATTGCATGCGATATTTGAACGGGTAACCGGGTACGATCGATGGGCTCAGCTCAGATCAGCTTAGCTCGTACACATGCACACGCGCGCCAATCAGCGGGGCCGGGACGCGTTTATTTTTTCCATAACCCTAACGCGTCGCTTTTCCTCAAAAACTCGTAAAAGCGCGCTGGTAAGCCAAGACTAGCCCCCGCTGCTATTATGCATCAAAATCTGCGGCTCTGCGATATCGAACTAGATAAGACAAGTCCAAGGGCAAGGGTGACCATTATTTAATTAGTGTCCGATCTCGATGCGGACTACGACCACGACAATGAGACTAGGAACATTATGATTCATCTAGGCGTATAACTATAATATCACACTCACAGTCATCATGGTGTGTGAAGCCACGATTTTATTGAGAAAATAGCTAGGCTTGCGTGTAAATGTTACTCTATGTGTAAATCAACACCGCGAGCTAGTCTTGGCTTTCCAGCGCGCTTTCACGAATTCCGACGCGTTAGGGTTACGGAAAAAATAAACGCGGCCGGGACGCTTCCCGTAGTCAAGCGGAGTTACTGGGTGGAGGAATATGAAAGCCCGTAAAAACCCCTTTCATGCGCTATAAATGCATGCATGAGTCATTTGTATATTATGTAGCGTGTGTTGCGAAATAAATTCAATTTGCTGCCACTTGCAAAGTGCAATGTCTCCCTCTTTCGACAAATGTAGGGACATTTTCATAGTTATCGATAATCAAATAATGAAGAAAACAATTATAAATAGCTTACAATTAGGCTTTATCCTCATTGATATATACAGGGTGGCCCAGAAATAACGGAACGGGGTGCTTGCTATAATGTAGACACATGGTGCCCGCCATAGCAACTCGAAACGTTCAATGCGTGCGCCATTGTTTAGTACCCCTTCTTCTCTATACACAGCTGAACGCACACTCACAATGGCGCACAGTTGATCGTTACTCGATGCAGTATAGCGGGCATAATGAGTCTTTAGTATGGCAAGGGTACCCCGTTCCGTTATTTGTGGGCCACCCTGTATAGTACCATATACATCCTTCATATATGGGTCAGATTTTTGAAAAGTGCACTTTTAGCCATTTCCAGACCTTGAGCGCTTCTATCATTTGCTGTGTCTCACCATTAACTCTGATATACCTGTTTTGGGTCTCATATTAAAGAGAATTATTAAGGCTTTCAGAAAATGTATAGTTTTATATCATTTCAAACATTTTTTTTCATGCCACAGGACCTCAAATGTGAAAAAATAGCATAAATTGGCATTTTCCACAAAATTATGATTTTTTTTAACCTGATAAAAAAAATATTAATCAACTTTAAAGGCATTAACGTCTATATTTTCTATCTTACATGTCTTGAGCATGTATCACATAAGAATTGGCGGAAGAGCGGCATTGATATGATCTCATGGTACATTTCAATAGGAAAGGTCATAATAAGTGAACGTCCGTGAACATACATTAAAATCCATACAACCAGAATTCTACTTAGTTGTCAAAACAAAAACTATTGCCAAAACTAAGGGTTGAACCCACTGAACACATTCTACAAAAATTGTTGGCTAACTACTCCTGCTCGCGGAGTAACATTTTTTTGTATGAAATTATACTGGATTTCGTCACGGACGTTCTGTCGTCTTGTATCATCACTGCTCAGCGAAGTGCATCCTAGTCATCAATTGCTGGGGTCAGTCTGATGAACTCACAGTAGGGCCACAGTATTTTGCCTATTTGAAAACTATCTATCAAATACAATGTTTGGTTTGGGCCCAAACTGATCTTCGTGAACGTCCGTGATGAAAACGAACGTCCGGCAAGAGTAGACCAGTTACGAATCTGAGGCTGCTTATCTGCACGTAGACACCGGTACAGCAATTTTATTTGGCAAGCAGCTAACCAAAAACTTATATCAGGCATTTTCGAAGCCTTTTGACAACTATTTATGATACGGACGTTCGCTCGGACGTTCGTTCACGGACGTTCGATCATGAAAATTGTTCTAATAATGTTACCATGTTAAACGCTCACATCAAGTTGATACCGTTTGATGTTGTTAGTACATTGTTATGTCTCTCATATCCCATATGGATTTATTTCCTGCAAGTCATTTAACTGTAACAAACTTATGAAATGTTGTGCTCACGGACGTTCGTTCGTCATTTATGGCCCCAAAAATCTTAGTAAAAGTTCAAGTACTGGCACAATTTTTTGACAGCAGGTGCCCCTTGTGTGTGCCTTTCGACCCAGGTCACTGCCAACCACACATGAATATGTTGATTTTTAGTCACCATCACGGAGGTTCGTTTTACATTTGATCACCTTGCTTAGCTGTTTTGTAATACCCCTAGATGTTATATTTACTTCTACCCGTGCAGCGTTGACATTATACTATAGGAAGGCAAACCCCAAGATTATGATTGTGCACAGTCGCAGGCCAACAAGCGAAAGAAAGTTGTTCAAAACATAATGGTAATAAGGGGGTATATGGTGCAATAACAACATTTCAACCGAAGGTCTGAGTGGAAACTGTTGCCCCACCCTCTGCAAAACTTGAGACTGTCGGCTCCTCCTCTGCTGCAGGCTTTCTCATCTGCCTGTCGGATTTAAGTCCAACTAAATGGCTGTATGACGCCAGTTGTTTGAAAAGAAGAGGTACATCACAAAGGTCGTCAGCTACTTGCGAGAGGATAGCTACTTGCTTTACAATATTGACTTTATTACGAAAAAGCAACGAATACATGCATACCCCTCTCCCCCCCCCCCCCCCCCCCCCCTCAAAAAAGAAAATAAATAAATAAAATAATAATAATGATAATAATGATAATACGATAATAAATACATAATTATATCATAATTTATGCCTGATGTGCAAAGCTGCAATATCCAGCCCGCAAATATGCAGATCTAGAGACAAACGCATTTATTATTATGATGACGTATGAATGGGTTTTCAAAGCATCTCTGCTTCAATCTGTTAATAGTGCCAAATTATGTGGTATCGTTTGAAATTATATCTAGCAAGGGATTAGATTTGTTGGACTTCTTCCATTTAATAGAGATTGTAAGATGTATGCATTATTTTGATGACTTCATCGTAATAATATATAATATTGGCTGTTTTGTTCTTTCTTGATATATCCAAAATATTGTTTTTGCTAGGATCATTATAATATTATACAACTAAATTTCAGCTCGCGCAATATTTATAATAAACCATTCAAGGTCAACATTGTTCTTAATTCTAATTGAAACATTAATTAACCGATTGGAGGTTAACAATTAGGAAACGAGATGTGGGTCAGGAAACATCGGAATTAACTATCAACGTGATTATTTGAAAGATTTAACTTTGACATATTAATGTTATAAAACAATTTATAATATCTGCAAATTAGATTTAAACAGTTAGGCTTTAAAATGATTGTTTTTATTATAATAGTTATGCGATTGGTTTTACATTAAATTAAAAATTCTTTCTAAATATAATAATAAAATGCGATAATAAACACATATAATATGTTTAGCGTATATATTTAGCGTAATGGTTTCTATGTCTAATATTTCTTTATACAAAACATATTCATGTATGATCTAAAATGCAATCTATATGTATTTATTTAAGAAATAAGTTATACGAGTATATTATTTACTTTGCTCATGGCTTTTGTTACCCTCAGTTTGTTTTATGTTTTGTGAAAATGCATATTAGCAATTCAGCCATACAGCTGGAATATAGATAAATATATGTATTTTCAATTAATAAACCATATACGAATTGAATCGAAATATATGTACAACATACACAAACCAAAATAACAGTTTATATATTATGGGTCTCCCAAAGTCAAAATACATCTTAAATATATATGGCAAGGTTTGAAACGTGTGATAGGCATATTAGTTTGCACTTATGTTATGTTGACACTTACATTTATTTCTGTAATTAATTGACTCGAGATGGGACACTTGGGTACCACTATAGGCAATTCGAGAACGTCCGTGAAATTAATACGAACGTCCGTGACATTAAGACTCATGTGAGAAACCGTATTCTGGTAACTGGAAAATGGCCTTTATTTTGATTATACATGTTATTTATGTTTGCAGAAATGTTGTAAAATCATTTATTTACAGAAGTATAGTGGCATTTCTGTTATAGAGTGCCCAACCGGGGAAAGCCGGTGTAAAATTAGGGGTTACGATTTCCACAGGTCCACTAAGAGTGATAGTTAAGTAGCAGACATGTCATTATAATTAATTCAGATAGCTAAAATCATATCAACTGATAAATGTATATGTTTTATTTTGGTCTGGAGGAGATTCAAATAAATGTTGTCATCAATTTCTGTACGACTGTTCAGGCAGAGAACGTCCGTGAAATTTATGCGAACGTCCGTGAAATTGTAATTAAAAACAATATAGTAAGAAAGAGGGACCAGGCGACTTGGAAATGCTACTTTTATATCTGACTAGGATGTATACATGGTCTCTAGCTTAAATATAATAGGAATAGATAAAGTATTATCATCATATTGTTCTATAAGCATTAAATCAATTTAAACCATTAATAGGACTCGTTATAACGACCAGGTCCATGTAAAAACCAAACCATTTTTAAAGGTTTATTGCAATGTTCAAGTTTGTTTCTATAATGACCCTGTTTTAAAGCCATTTACGAAGAATAGAAACTCTTTTTGATGAGATCAGATCATTCTGCCAACATTCTTGTTTCTGGCGAACGTCCGTGAGCGATATGGGAACGTCCGTGATGAAAACTATACTCTCTTTGGTCATGTAATTATGTAATATATGATCTAGACAGCAATTGATCCTATTAACATGCACATTAAAATATGTGATACGGGAATACGAGCGTATATAGGTGCGTTCCTAAAAAATGCGGCTAAAGAAAAGCAAAGGTTCCGAATAATACATTATTTAAAAAGAAATATAACAATTCAGTCAAAGTTTGGACGTTTGTATTTTCTATTTGGCAAATAAAACACAATCCACGTTTGGCATACAGAGAGAAGCAAGTCTTAGAAGTAAATTGTCCGAATATAAGCTGTATATGACAGAAAATAAATGAGATATATGGGTACTAAATCTATATCTACATAATCCCTCACGGACGTTCGCCTTTTGGAGATGGGTTACTTCAACAGTGAATAAAAACGGAACCACATGGAGTTTCCCAGTATAATGGGGTACGCCTGAAAGCTAGGATTGCATGCTTTCACATTAGATAGATGTCTTTAAATTAAAAAAATAAATTGAATTTTACCCTGTTTGGGCCGAAAAGTGCACTTTTCAAAATTCTGACCCATATATGGTTTATTCGTACAATTAATTAAATGCAAACTAGTTTTTGGTTTACAATTTACATTCTTATTGGAATAGAAAGGTGTATAATAACACAAATCAGTGGCACATTTTATATAATTATTATGTTTTTCTTATTTTTTATTCAAAATTTCCCCCCTAATTTGTTATGAGAAATTATGGGGGCCGGGGGAGGATGGGGAGCACTTACAGAAATTAATATTGGACAACATTGATACATTTTAGAAAGATCATTATCAATAATTTCAATTTAATTTCATAGATTCGAACCACACACTGTATTGAATTGAATTGAATTGAAATGGTTTTATTAAACAAAATCTGATTAAAACAGCTTGATAGCTGATACATATCAAATTTACAAAATAATGTATACAAACATGTTGACAACATTGAACATTACAATAATTATATAATACAAACATTAAAGAAAGAATAAAAGATCTATATAATGAAGGACGAGTAGATATTATTGATGCATAAAATATAGGCATTAGAGGCATCATATCATAAAAACTAAAACAGATTAAAGATTACACCCGGGCGTGTATTAAAAATGTACTATGGAACTAAATATAAAATAAAATTAAAACAAATTTCTTTATGCTAACAAGTTTAAGTCGAGCAAAATTAAATTAACAACATCGTAATTGAATCAATCATATTATGATTTCTCTAAAATTATATGTAACAACGTGACCTAACATCAAAACATTACATTATAATTGGAATTAAAATAATACGATATAAGTAAACAAGTTAATATTAAGTATAGTATATTTAAAATCGGCATATTAATATTACAAACAAGTAGTTTTGAGTATAAACATATATATCATCAAATTAATGTTATAGACAAGCGGTTTGAGTATAAAATATAATATTCAGAGTCAGATATTATGAGTATGTGTATTATACATAGAATTACATAAATCAACAATTTTTAATCTATAATAAATAATAACACTTAGCAATAAACTAAATATGTATTCAAATATGAATCAAAATCAAATTAACAAGCAGTTTAATGCTCTAATTATAAATACCACATACAAAATATATCTAAAATGAATTGTAGGTATAATAGTCTATTTAAAATAATAAAATGGCAAGGAAGTCCATAAATATCGGTCTGGTATAAAGTGTGCGAGAATAACTGATGTGCAATAAGATCAAAATTATAAGTCAAAATTGAGAATGGGTATAATATATAATAAATAGATATTAAAAATGTGATTCCAGTCAGAATATTGCACACAAAGTTTAGCGTCCTGGAGGGTAAAACGTTAGAGTTATTTAAAATGACAATTTAAGCAATGGATGATTGAGGGGACGGCAGAGTGTTGGTAACGTGTTGTTCTAGATCGCGGAATAGTGAAGGATTCAGAGTTGCGTAATTGGCGGCCAGTCACGTTTCCACGTTGTTCGGGCAAGAGGTCGCGATGTCGGGTGGATGTGAGGAGGCTACGAGAGAAGGATAATAGCAGTTCTTCTCGGCGGAGCGATAATGATGACAGCTGAAGATCCTGGAGAGCCTGTTGGTATGATGTATATCCTCCCAGGATAATTCTACAGGCTCTTTTCTGGACGCGTTCGATATCATTCGACTGTTGTTCTGTTATCGAAGTTGACCACGCGGGAGATGCATACTCCAAGACTGGTCTAATGTAGGTGGTGTAAATGTAGGTTAGGTCAGCTCTGGAAAAGCCACACTTTTTCAAACGACAGAGAATGTAGATGCGCCTGCTTGCTCTGGAGATCATATCAGAAGAAGTTATGTCCCACTTCAAGTCTGCCTGAAGGTTGAGACCCAATACCCTGAGATGCCCGACAGACGGAAGCTCGGCCCCAGCGACGCGCAGTTCGGGAAGAATGGGCTCACGCCTGCCGAACGAGATGTGGAGAGCACTGCATTTACTTGGGTTCAGTTTCATATCATTCAACCTGCACCATTCATTGAGTTCATCGATCTGTGTTTGAAGGGAAGATGGACTGGTTGCGCGACGGACTTCCAAAAGGGTAAGGTCGTCCACGTATTTCCAGCGCGCGTCGTAGTCTCGTAGCATGTCATTAACCAACACTACGAACAAAACGGGTCCAAGCTTTGTACCCTGCGGGACACCGCAGGTTACCTCCAAGTCGCAGGATACGGATGCACCAATCTTAACAGCTTGTGTCCGGTCAGTGAGAAAGCTGCAGATAACAGGTATGATTGATGAGTCCACGTTGTATTCGATGAGTTTATTAATGACGACACTGTGGTTGACTCGGTCGAATGCTTTCGCGAAGTCGAACGCACAAAGGGTTGCACAGTTGCCTGGTTTGTCAACACCCTGAAGTACAGAGTCCAACAGGCTGATCAGGTAATGGGTGGTGGAGCTGCCAGCAATGTTGCCGAACTGCTTCGGGTCGAGTTGTGGAGTGATATCACGCAGTATCCATTTCGAGATGAATGTTTCAAACACACGAGAAAATATTGCGGTTATTGAGATCGGTCGTAAATCAGAAATGCTAGAAATCTGCTTCTTTTTTGGTATGGGTGTGATGACAGCCCTTTTCCATGACGAGGGGTATCTGCCCGTTTTCAAGACGGCATTGAAGATAAACGCAAGTGGCTCAGAAATCTCATAAGCGAACTCTTTGATGATCTTGATGGGAATATCATTTGACAGAGTAGTTTTAGATGGATCGAGCTTTCGCAGAAGGTTGTAAACTTCGTACCTCTGTATAGTGGGCGGCGTTGAAGGGGCTGGTAGGAAGGCCGGCAGAGAAGAGCGATCGAGCGGAGGGAGCTCAGTACATATCTCAGCGAAGTGTTCGTTGACCCTTGCCGCTTGCTGCGTTTCATTTGGACCAACAGTAGGAGGAAGCGTCCAATCATTATGTAAAATCATTATGTAAAATGGTAGTCTATAGTAGAGTTAAATTGTTTCGAAAATAGGCTGGTAGAAAGATGGAGTAAAGAGAAGAACACAGAGCTGTATATAGGAAATACAACTCTATGCTGGGGAAGAAATATAATTAAAGAGAAGGGTAATGCACCCCTCAATCAATTTTCCACAGGATGATAGAAGATAATAACAAAGAGACAGCACATAAAGAATGAGAGCAAAATATATAGATCAGCGCAGTGGTATGGGGGTGTGCCCCCTTCACGTTCATTTCATTTCAGAGAAATCGCTTATTTATGAATATGTCAGTCCTTTCTGAACGAACGGATTCAGAAATTATCCACCGGATCGTCATAACCGTGTACAAAGTGAGTGCAATGAGTTTAGTGAATATATTGCATTTTTTCTCATTACTCGGCCACATAACTTTAAATTTTCACACAACACCCAGTGGACATATTAGATAACAACAATATACATTGTATCAACCACTCATCACTTTTTGCACATGTCAACAAAGTTACTAGATCCCTTTAAGAGGAAAAAACACCTAAAAATAATATGCTTATACATGAGTTGTAATCGTTTTAGTAGTTCATTCCACAAACAAATTGACAAAAATTGGTCACATGTGACCGGGCCTTAAAGAGCATCCAACCTCCACGCCCCCGCCTCATGCATGTCCTGATGATGCCAAGGGCTTTAGGATGAATAGTGGAGGTATGGTGGCACGATCGGATAGGCACTTGACTGCAAAGCACGCGAGCCGGGTTCGAACCCAGATCGATGCCGCCAATACAGCACTAGTGTACTTCAGCAAGGCACTTTATCCATATTAATGCTCCCCGCCCAGGTGCAATATGGGTACTTGGCATGAATGAGGGTGTGTAAAAAGCATGAGTGCACTACCAAGTAGCACCTGCTAGAATGCTCCACAAGGAGTGGAGAGAGTGCACACTAAAGTGTGGAAGTGTATCCAGTGGCCGAGTTATACATAATTCAACCTGGTCTCCCAGTAAAAATACGCGATTTTGCTATTGTACAGATCGTCTTATTTTACGAATAACAGGTATAATAAGGGACCATGTATACTGCCATCTTTTGGCCATAATACAGTAATTTATGTACTGCTGGTAGCCGATTATTTTGTTGACCCCACCCTTAGTCACAGTCCCTTAAGCTGAGCCCCCACCCCCCCCCCCCCGGGTATAATTATGCCAATTAACATCCACATGAACGTCATATAAACAAAAGAGTGGCAGGTATAAACAATTAAACAAAGGTATTGTACCATTATGTTTTAATTATTGTTTTTAACGAAAACCACTTGTAAACTTTCATTTTCCCCATCCTTCATAAGTCCATAGAGCCTCCACCCCCCCCCCCCCCCCCCCCCCCCCCCTGTATGCGGTGATGACGCTGCGCTGCATGCAGCTAGCTAGCATAACAGTGCAGCTGCACACTGCAGTACAGCGAGCTAGCTACCTGTCCGCGCCGCCGCGCCCCGGCCCCGGCCCGCGCCGCCCCGCCCCGCACGGATTATCGAGCAATTCCCGCCGGCGCGAATAATGTGGCGAATCTCGACACACGTCGATTCAGATCAAATTGTTGCAGGAAATTACAACATCAGGGCAGCATGCAAGGAACATGATCGGATAAGGAAACAACTACCCAGCTCTTGATGCGCACATCTCTTACAAACATGCTGAGCTTGAGTCTTCTTACCGGCCAGAGAATCGGAAATGGAGAAAACGTGTCATTCTATCTCAGCATGATCAGGCATCGTGCCGTGCCCATGGCCATGGGCCGCTACTGTCGGCCCAGGCATGCAGCTACCGTAGAGCCTGGGCATGCAGGGCAATCATTCATTGATTGGAAAATTAGCGAAGTCGGGTAAGATTTGTTATGTTAAAGGCCAAGTTGGGTTTTGGTTATTTCCAAAGTGCCCCCCCAACATCGATTGTAACGGATTTGGTTGATTTCAATTCCATATGAAAGATCATCGAAAAAAACATGGGAAATAATAATAATTTCCATTCAAATGCTCTAGCCTGGTAATTGTTGTGAAATTTGCTTTCAAAATATCATATAAAAGTGGTTGACGCCCGGGTATCACTTTTTAGAACCGCTAGTGCGAGGCACTAGCGTTCTATGTTCTCCTAATAAAAGACTGAAACCAAATATTTGTGTGCACGCTAATTGTGCTTAAAACTATACATATGATACGGTACTTACCAGCAATTTACTCTCCAATATGTGATCCAACTACCGGGTGGATTAAGATTATGATTTTTCCTTCCATTCCGCAAAAAATCAGTGATATATGCGCCTCATGGACCAGTCTCTCCGTGTGTTAGCGCGACTGTGAACGAAAGGCGAACGAATGCGAATGGGGCTTGCGAGTTGCGTCAACGGCATGCAGTGTTGGAGTCATACTTCTATGGTTGCGATACATAATATACACGTACTACTGTATAGTATTACCTGTACCGCACACAGTGAATGCACTACAGTCCCGTATTACCGCACACTGCACTATACATTCCCGTATTAGGACCTACAACGCTAGTGCTTCGCGCTGAGTTAATTTGACACTTCGAGTTGTAACGGCTCTTTTTGAATGATAACAGGTGTTTTACTTTGTCGTTTGTAATTGTGTATACTTTTCGAGCATGGTGAAGTTATAACTATTAGTTTGTATCGTAATCGTGCAGGTTTTGGTTACTAAAGTTAAGTTTGACCAATACTCAACTATCCCTTTAAAGTAAAACTCATCACTAAAATTTATGATATTAATAATAATATGGTAATTATTCAACAAATAAATTTGCACATTCCCCATCTAGTGATCTACATTTTACATGCAGCTACGAATATACAATACAAGCTGAATTGTACAAATAAAACTGTAGTGTAGTGTAATTGTAAAGAAAAGCGAACCCAAATAATGTATTACTAAACTAGCATTCCCATGAAATGGTACTTACTTAGTCTTAGTTAAAATAAAATATTTAACCAGGGCTCCATGCCCAGTCGGGCCCACCCCTGGACATATGTACCGAAAGAAAATTTACTGGGCCCAAAAATGGCAAAATTGTATTTTATGAAAATATGAGAATAACTAAAGACAAGAGTAAAAGTAGTGCTGGTAACTTACCTTGATGATCGGATCGTTTGATCGGATCGGCAAAATTTTATCGATCTTCGAAATTGGACCGATGATCGGGATCGGATGATCGGCTAAAAAAAAAAAAAAAAAAAAAAAAAAAATCAATCGTTTTTTTGATCCCCAAAAAAACACATTTTTGGGAATATAAATGAATACCAAAGCAACATATATCCATATTAATAAGCCCAAGGTAATCTTGTACGGGTATGCTTTCATTTCAAACTGATTAGGCCCTACCTCTTCTTTTACAAAATTACTCACGCCGATTTTGAGCTTAGTCCCATGTCATTAATTTGGCATAACCTTTCGGAAACACATGGGACTAAGCTCAGAACCGGCGCGAGTAATTTTGTAAAAGGAGAGGTAATCAGTTTTAAATGAAAGCATACCCATACAAGATTACCTTGGGCTTATTCATATGGATATATGTTGCTTTGGTATTCATTTATATTCCAAAATATTGTTTTTGGGGATCATTTTCCAAAGAAAAAAAAACGAATTTTTTTTTTTTTTTTTTTTTTGCCGATCCGATCTTCCAATTTTTTCTGCATGATCGGAAATCGGCAAAAACGGTCCGATCATGTATGATCGGATCGTGATCGGGCATGCCGATCCGATGATCGGTTACAGCACTAAGTAAAAAGTATTGGCATTTTACTTTAATTTTACTACTGTATTCAAAATATCACTCTTTCCTAATCAAACGGGTCTTTCGAACTGTAATCCTTAATTCAATTCTGAAGATTCTCGCAGTAATTTGGTTGTGGGACATTCAACCCAAATTTTATTTTTCTCAAATCCTGATTATTTTTTAAGCTATGATCTCAGGAATCACAATGAAATATAGAGAGATTTAAATCACACTGTCGTGTCTTCGTTACTGAGATACAGAACTATACATGAAATGGCACATGTGGGACTACAATACACATGCTTTAATCACAGTTTTATAGGATTTTAAAGAAAAGTATAATTTCTCTTTCATTTTTTTCTTTTAGATGTACTGTAAAACACTTCACAATATTATGAATATACCAACCAGTGTCTCGTCTATGAATTTGAAATGCATTTTCATGCTGAAAACATCATTTTGATTTGGACAGACAAACTGTAACTTGCTCAGGGGTAATGCTGCACATAGCCCACTGTCCCATTCATCGTGTATTCCCATTATATGGCTTCGCCGAGCGCCGGTACAGCAGAAGTGCGCTTGCGCATGAAAATTGTATGAATATTTATGAGGCGAGCCCCAAGCACACGTGCAGAGCGCTCCACTGTGTGCATGCACAAAAAAGTCGATAGCTACTATATCGGAATTGCAAAACCATGCATAATGCCCATGTCAACAGCTTTATCAACACTCGCACACAAGAAAATTACGATGAAACGATCGGAAAAATCATGTAGATTTTCGAAAAATTATCAACTTTCACAATCAAAATTTTCGAAATAGCGAAAACTTACCTTATAAACGGCATCCCGAATAGCTCAAAATCCATTTTGGCGAAAAACGGCAGGTGAAAAAGACCTTCTTAAAGAAAAGCGTATCGAATTTGGTATCAACGTGTAGAATGGGCGTTCAGAAAGCCAATGACGTAAGCATCGAAATGAATTGTGGGAAGAGAATGCAGCGAAAAGGGTAAGCCCTGTGCTATGTCCAGACCGATACCGCTCCGATACCACATTTTCATGGCATGCATAATCGCCCCAGAAGCCAGCCAAGTCTCGTAATGAGATGCGTGCGCACGCGATCAATGACGTCATGCGTACATTATCATTCGCGAAAAGTACCGCTCGCTGGCTATGTGTGCTGTAACCGATCATCGGATCGGCATGCCGATCCCGATCCGATCATGGTTGATCGGATCATTTTTGCCGATTTCCGATCATGCAGAAAAAATCGGAAGATCAGAAAAAAAAAGAAAAGAAAAAATGTTTTGGTTTTCTTTGGAAAATGATCCCCAAAAAACATATTTTGGGAAATAAATAAATACCGTCGAAGCAACATATATCCATATGAATAAGCCCAAGGTAATCTTGTATGGGTATGCTTTCATTTCAAACTGATTACCTCTCCTTTTACAAAATTAATCGTGGCGATTCTGAGCTTAGTCCCATGTGATTCAGAAAGGTTACGCCAAATTAATCACATGGGACTAAGCTCAGAATTGCTGCGAGTAATTTTGTAAAAGAAGAGATAAGCAGTTTGAAATGAAAGCATGCCCATACAAGATTTCTGTGGGCTTATTCATATGATATATGTTGCTTTGCTAGTATTCATTTATTTTCCCAAAATATGTTTTTGGGTGATCATTTTCCAAAGAAAAAAAAAAGATTTTTTTTTTTTTTTTTTTTTTTTAGCCGATCATCCGATCCGATTTGCGATCCAATTTCGATGATCGATAACATTTTGCCGATCCGATCAACCGATCCGATCATCAAGGTCAGTTACAGCACTACTTAGGGGTTTACCAAAAATTGATTACTTGCTTAGGGTATAAAAAATAGTTATAACTTGCTTAGGGGTTTACAAGAAATTGATTACTTGCTTAGGGTATAAATTTATAAAAAATAGTTTAAACTTGCTTAAAGGGGTTTACAAAAAATTGATTAGGGTAGCAAATTACTGATAATCAGGGTGTATATTACTATACAGGTGTAGGTATGTACATTACAATATTTAGCGTTGTGCGGAGATCAACCTCTTCCGCCTGCAGCACTATCCAACGCAAACATTTTTTTTGTCGGCTGATTTCTCCTCCAATTCTTCTCTGTGACGCTTACAAAAATTTGAATAACTTTCCAACCCTGCTGTAACCAAACTTGATTGGTAGATGCCCTACATCGGCCCCCATGATATTCTGGGGTTAAAGGTCACATAAGTATTTCAAAGGTAAAATGAGGGTCAATGTGAAAGTTTACCTGCAAGATAAGGGTTGATAACTTTCCAACCCTGCATCTATTTATAACCAAACTTGATGCCCTACATTGACCTCCATGATATTCTGGGGTTAAAGGTCACATAAGTATTTCAAAGGTAAAATGAGGGTCAATGTGAAAGTTTACCTGCAAGATAAGGGTTGATAACTTTCCAACCCTGCATCTATTTATAACCAAACTTGATGCCCTACATTGACCTCCATGATATTATGGGGTCAACGGTCACATAATTAGGTCAAAGATCAAATGAGGGTCTATGTTAAAGTTTACCTGCAAGAGTCTATAAGGGTTGATAGCTTTTCAACCCTGCATCTATTTATAACCAAACTTGATTGGTAGATGTCCTACATTGACCTCCGTAATATCCTGGGGTCAAAGGTCACATAAGTAAAGTAGGTCAAATTAGGGTCAATGTGAAGTTTGACCTGCAAGAGCTTATTAGTAGCCCCTGAAATTTAAAAAAAAGCCCGGAAATTTGTAGCCCCTGAAAATGGAGCCCCCGAAATAAAAATATTAATTTTTTTGCTGGTCGCATACGTAGGTCAAAGGTCAAATGAGGTTCAATGTAAAATTTTACCTGCAAGAGTATATTAGGGTTGATTACTTTCCAACCCTGCATCCCTTTTTAACCAATCTTGATTGGTAGGTGCCCTGTATTGGCCTCCATGATATTCTGGGGTCAAATGTCACATAAGTAGGTCAAATGACATCAAGTGCACGCAAGTTGGCGAGACACTTTACAGCTATCGCCTTGTCTATGATTTTCACTGTTATGTTTCAAACACAAAAAATATTTTATAAGTTCCCCCCTTTTAAATTTTCAGGAATCCAAACAGAGAGAAGAAAAAAACACACCCCCCTTTTAATGAAAACTTTTGTTGAAAAGTCAATTACACCCCCTTTTTTTACAATTCTTTGGCCAGATTATGTCACACAAAAAGTTCCCCTTTACCAGAAATTTTGGGAACACCCATGCGGTCCCTCCGACCCCGGAGTGGTGGGGGGGGGGGGGGGGGGGGCGGACGTACACCATGACCACATTTTATTCAAACTTGCAAGTTTGAGTTTGATTTCATTTGTTAGAACTCTAGATACTCTAGGTTACTCAGATTATATTCGGACGGAGGTGTGCGGCTGAGACCTCCGAACCCATACCACATCTAAGGGTCATTTTGCTGTAAATAGATTTTTTTTTCGCCGGCGCGGCGTCGCATGTTCGCTGTGTATTTTCCGCAAAGCGAGCTTGAAATTTTTTGCAATTTCACATCAGCAAATCCAAAAATCCTGGATAAATGAGGGGACTAAAATGAATAATTGAAAAACGGGACCCATGTCTTAAGGAGTTTTTAAATGAAAAGGGGACCCATGTGTAAGGATCTTTCTTGAAAAAGTCACCCAATATACGCAAGTACCCCCCTCCCCCCCTCCCCCCCCCCCCGGGTCCCCAATAAACTTCATGCTCACAATGTGCATTTCGTGCACATTTGTGCGAGTGCGCAGCGACTTTCCTCTTCTTTTTTTCTTACCTCACTCGTATACCTGGTAAATTTGTTGATTTATTCCTTTGATTTATGCCATCGGGTTTGCTAAGAACATAGAAGAACCATGGAGATTAGAGATTTAGAAGTATGACAATGGCTAGATCAAATGGACCAACTTGTACCCTTTCAATCTCAAAATGTTTTGTTTTACTTAATTTCAAAACTATTTTGAGTGATTGATTGTTAAATGTAGTTAGTATTCCTTTGGTCTGTGCCTTCATTTAGTGCTGAGATAAACATTTTTTAGTTGCAGATTAGCGAGGATAAAAGAAGACCGGAACAGAAACTGGATCAGACCAATTTCTTATGTCTTAACATTACTTTCTTCGAAAACTATTTCCAGCGATTAACATGTTCTCTTCAAGATTCTGAAATCCCCATTTATATTTTGTATGTAGCCCACACTAGTTTACTGAGTCAATGGGATAAATATTTCTTTGATATGTGCCCTCAGATTAGGCTGAGATGAACCCAGGGCTGGTTGAGATTTGGAAGGATGAGAGACATAGGAGGCAGCGACAGGATCAGATTTACTCATCTTAGACTTAGCCTAAAAAAATGTATATTTTTGTACATTATATATATTCTTTGCAAAACTAATTTCCTGTGATTAACCTGTAACCTTAAAAGTCTAAATTCTCCATAGATTCTGTACATAGCCAACTAGCTTCCCATATACATCCATGGGGTTAATATGTCATTGTTTCTTTTGATATGTGCCATCAGATATATGCTGAGACGAGCCAGAGCTGGTTGGGATTTGGGAGGATGAGAGACATAGGAGGCAGCGACAGGATCAGATTTACTCATCTTAGACTTAGCCTAAAAAAATGTATATTTTTGTACATTATATATATTCTTTGCAAAACTAATTTCCTGTGATTAACCTGTAACCTTAAAAGTCTAAATTCTCCATAGATTCTGTACATAGCCAACTAGCTTCCCATATACATCCATGGGGTTAATATGTCATTGTTTCTTTTGATATGTGCCATCAGATATATGCTGAGACGAGCCAGAGCTGGTTGGGATTTGGGAGGATGAGAGACAGAGAAGGCATCAACTAGACTCACCTGCTATCACTTCCATCATCACCAGGTTCGTTGTATTTAATGTTCATCCTGAGATGGGAATTCCAGGGGGGTGTTGCATATAGAGTTGTGATTAGTCATTAGTCGCAAATTTGCATTTAATCGTAAGTCCGAAAATGAGGCTAAATGGGTAGGCTAATCCTGATTGGCTCAAGTGCGAATGTTTTCTGCCTTACTATCAAGCGCAACTTATCGATGAAAGTAGTCAGTTATCATGAAGACTCAAATACCAATTAACAGATTATTTCCTAAATTATTACAGAATTGTGATGCATTCAAAGAATTAGGTCATTGGGTACAAAAGTCGAAGATCACATGATCACAATTACTGATGGACGGATTATCATTAAACTTGGTACTTGTACGGCATACCAATTAATTTCACATTATATAGTCATTTTTTTTCTTCAAAATTTAACAGGGCTTATTTTAATTTTTTTTAATCACTAATGGCAGAAGCATCCATTTCTACTGCATGCAGTTGGAGATCCATCTAGTTTTGTTATTAAATGAAATGATGAATTCAAGTTGTAATGGTAATCATTGAATAAAAACAAGTATATTCATTACTATTCAGATTGAAATATGTTCACAATTGAAAATACAAGATGAATGCCACCCTAATCTCTACATTGTGCCAATGTTTTCAAAGTTCAAATAAAAAGATTTGGATTCAAGGCTGATCTGTAACAATGACTGGCACTTCATTGCTAGATGTATATCTGCCAGCACGTGGACAATTTACCCAGCGAACAGTCAGGCCTTGAGTGTTCACTTTGTCATATTTTATATTTGTTTGCACAGGAGAGGTTGTGTAGAGAGTGTTTTACTGGTGTAATACCAAGGGGAGTTGTTGTCTGAAGGAGAGGCAGCGGGAAGAAATTGCTTCCAGTACTTCTTTCAATGGGAAACAAGAAAAACCGTGGTAAGTATTATATCCACTCAATCCATTAACTCTGTATGATTTTTCCAAAAGTGATATTCAATAAAAAATTGAAACTTAAAATTGAAAATTAATTTCACTTGCCTGACTGGGCAAAGAAATATTTTTCTTACAAAATAATGCATTTACTTTAGATTTACAGAATGAAATAGAGATTATTAATTTTAAGTGATCCATTTGTGAAATACAACTAAAAAGTCTAAAATCACTTGGAACCTTTACATTTTTTATACATTGTTGTTTGGCTTATGGTAATAATTAACCATGCTCCATCAATCTGGGTACCCATGTATACACCGGGTGGAAAGCAGCAAATGTGGATACATTTTCTTGCTGAAGGAAACATGTTGGGCATACTTTTGATTCTAACTCATATCCTAACAGGAAAAATGTAAAGCTAAAAATATGTGAAGCATTTTGTTCAATATTTCACATTCCAAGTAAGAAGTCATGATTTTTTTTTAGTAAGCATGCAGTGGCATTCATGTCTGATATTTGGGACCAGCAGATTTTGCTGTACAGAACACTGCATTTCATACATTTACCGTAAATCTCTGTGTATATATTAACATGCACTTGTGTATAAAACGCACCACCAACTTTCACAGACACCCTGTAGTGCTGGTGGAATGCTTATAAATATACCACTGGTCTAGGGCATGGCAAGGGCTTAAGGTCGAATATATAGCAGAATAAATTTTCTCAGATAAAAGAAAGTGGCTTGTACAGGGAAACCTCGTTATAACGAGGTAGTCGGGACAATCAAATTTACCTCATTTTAAGTGGTACCTCGTTATAAATGGCCGAATTAATAACAAACATTTAAATGAACATATGAATCGGGACCAAAGGATTTTTCCTCGTTATAAACGGTACCTCGTCATAAGCGAGCTCGTTATAACAGGGTTTCCCTGTACAAATGTTGTGCAATTATTGTGCAGCATATTCATGATTATTCTTATATTCATGAGCAGCAGTGCTCATCAATTACGCAATTTACTAAATTTAATAACTATTTGTATTACCGTAAACTGGGGTGACTTTGGCCACTTTTTGAGAAGGATGTATTTTCATTACGTCTCAATCTTTAGAACTAATTTTTTATTCTATACATTACCCTATAGAAAGTTTAGAACCAATAGGAAATTTGTTATAAAAAGTGATGCTTGATGAAAATACATTATCTGAATCATCTCAAAAAGTGGCAAAAGTCACCACGGTTTGTGGTATGACAAAAATGTATAACCACTGGTTAGACTGCTGCTCACGAATGAGTTGTTGCAAAGATTGAGAAAGGGTGCCTAAAAGCCTTGCCCCCCAGTCTTTTTAGGGGCCCATGAGGTTAAAGTCACAGGGTTTGTTAAGCTTGATATTTTCTAAATGCATAAATAGCTTGTTTGATAAATCAGCCTGAGACTTGCATGTATCTTGATCAGGGCTGAGTCCAAACGGATATCCATCGGATATCCATCGGATATCCGACCGAGAAGGTCGGGATACCGGATTCAAATTTTCAGATTAAAAAAAAAAAATTTATTTCGGATATATCTCATATCTGTCCGTTTTTACACGACTCATATCCATTTTTCAAAATATCCTATTTGACTTGGCATATTCTTGATGAGGCAATAATTTTGTAGTCAAGCTGCAATATCTGAAGAATGGTTCAATATAAAGTAAGGTCCTTGTAATCATGTCAAGGATTATAAATAATTACAAATGTATTGTACTTTATGTGCCATCAAATGCTTGCAACTTTGGACATATTTCTCTTAATTATCTTATTATTACCTGCTGATGTTTAATGAACATTATTGATTATTGATGTAATTTTTTAATAGAACTTATGCTTTTATTGGGATTTTATTTGTTTAACTTGTTATGCTTTTGCCTTTTTATTAATGATAATTTTGCATAGATGGTGAAACATGATGACTCCTCAGTTCAACTAGGCAGAGAGAAAGGGACTACATAGGTTGAAAAGCACACCTGCTTTTCAAGATTCGTACAAATGTCCGACTCATGTCATGGAGGTGTTGTGGCACGATTGGATAGGCGCTACACTGCCAAGCCAGGAGCCGGGTTCGAACCCAGATTGATGCCGCCAATACAAAACTAGTGTCCTTCAGCAAGGCACTTTATGCACATTGCTGCTCCCCGCCCAGGTGCAATATGGGTACTTGGCATGCATGAGGGTGTCAAAAGCATGAGTGCACTATAAAGTAGCTCCTGCTGGAATGCTCCCCAGGGAGTGGAGAAAGTGCACAATATAGTGCGGAAGTGTATCACATCCACAAGCACCCATGTTTTAAAGGGGGTGTCCGTCTTTTGCAAGCCAAATTTCAAAAGTTGCGAGATTATGGGCGTGAAACCTCTTTTTCGTGGAGTTATAGACCTAAACATAATCGAACTGACAGCTTTATGTTTATATTCCATTTTTAGTAGTCACCCATGTAAAATATTGCTTGCGATAGCAGCCAGCGCATTCCGGGGCTGAGTGTGACCCCTACGTGAACTGCGCATAAATTGTGATCGAACAATGGCGTAAGAGGAAATTGAGGAATACAGTGGAACCTCGTTATAAAGAGCTCTGATATAACAAAACCCTCTTATAATAAGTTAATATTGCTGGTCCCAGCTCTTTATATTTTTATTTTTTTTGTACCCTGATATAATTAGAAACTTGCTCTAACAAAGTAATTTTCATGGTCACAAGGACATCATTATAACGAGGTTCCACTATACTAAACAAAATATCTAGGACTCTAAAACTTACATGTAATTTTATATTTCTCATTTTATAGACCTTGGCATACTTTTAATAATGTTGGTTTCACAATACCTTTACAAGAATAAATGTAATGTTATTGTTAATAATCCTAAATCGGTTAAACACATTTATGGCAGATAAGTAGTTCGATGATGGGATGATTTTTTTATTTGTAGAATCCAAATTACAGGGTTGTTATGCCTCTGGAATGAAGCAGCCATAAGCATTGGATGGAATTCACAAAGGAGGTTTGTGGGAGGTTTGTACAATCCATGGTTTGACCATGGTCTACATCTATGGAATGCTGCTCGTATACAAGTCAATTGTAAGTCAACATTGTTAAAACAAGTAAGGAGTTTACATTCCTTCTCCATCAGTTTACAAATGATATTCCAAAGATGTAAACCAAGGTCGAACCATTGGTTGTACAAACCTCCTTTGTGAATTCCACCCATCATGTTTTCTGGTTGTCTGTCCGTCCGTACTTCCCATTCTCGTGATCGCGTTATCCAGGGCTCCACATTCACCTTTTTAATCAGTGGCCCGGGCGGGCCAGTGAAATAGTTTCTTCCCCTATTCTGGTGGCCCAAAAGAAAATTTACTGCCCCCAAAACTGTATTTCACGAGTAAGCTTTTTACTATTCAAATATCACTCTTTCCTAATCAAAACTGTGATAACAGATGAAGCACGAGATAAAAGAAAACAAGATTTTTAAATTTTGTCTATGTCGGGTTGCATGAAAATCTGCTTGCCCGATCGAGCTACCAAAATATACATTTTGATGGATTCTCACCCAACTTAGTCCATGTATGTTTCTTGTAGCACCAATTAACTGATTAGATGTTGGGGTCATGAGGTCAAAGGTTGCAGGGCACATGTTATTATCTTGTAATTTGGAAATGTATTGGGGAATATCAAATTAAGTACCGGAATGTATCCCGAAAAGCCATTGTAGCCATCAGATTTTTGGGTCATGAGGTCAAGGTCACAGGACTCATTATGCCAAATTAGCTTGTTGTTGCAATATCTCAAGAACCAGTTGACAAATAACCATCAAACTTGGTACCTACAGTATATGTATTTGTATTTTGGGGAGCTAATAAAGTTATATAAGATTTTGGGGTCAAAGGTCAAGGACTTGGCTCATATATATGCAAAAATGGCTCATGTTGTGATATATATATCGGATCTGGTAGACA
Organism: Echinarachnius parma; assembly: GCA_037951105.1. Classification (NCBI taxonomy): domain Eukaryota; kingdom Metazoa; phylum Echinodermata; class Echinoidea; order Clypeasteroida; family Echinarachniidae; genus Echinarachnius; species Echinarachnius parma. The sequence goes on from JBAMJV010011284.1 coordinate 66,927, forward strand.
GATTACTATCATAATTGTGTTGAAGAATTAATTTAGTGCACGTTAATTTGGGCTTGATGATAAATCGCGCAAGTCCGGAGGCATCATTTTTTACTACGCGCAGTCGAATATGCATCTAGTTCGATCTGAATTTTCTTGTATGTGATGTACATTCATCCCCATCTGTCTACTGGAAACTGTTCAGACGATTTGTAAAAGACAGTTTTGCAAATTCTAGTGTTTGTTCAACATTAATTAGTAGGCTATGCTAGTGAGGACAATACAAAGTGTACTATTTTTAAGGGTGCACTTAAATCTATTTGAATTTGCAATGAAATCTAGGCCAACGATTTTCATTAAAAGATAGTAAATAGGAGTATTTCTGAAAGTCTAAAGGCATAGTACACTTTTGGTTTAGATTGCACTTTCACGAATCATTTTGCGGTAAAAACTTAGTTTACAATTTTAACGGAACTCAATTGTGACCTTACACCACAAAAAGACCAATAAGTCGAGAAAACTGATTTTGCTGATTTTCATATAACATTAAAATAGAAGTGATTACCTTTAAAATGGTATATAATTTGTCATATTTGGACTAAGCAAACCCTTTCAAAATGAATGCCAAATATATGGAATATGGTTGATGCATTTTTAAAATAAGGGAGAAACAGGCCGTTTAAAAGATTTGTGTCTATTCATGGGCTGTAATAAGATTGCATTTATTAAATTAAAAATTAATATTTAAACATGATTTCTGACGCTCAAATTTTTTCAGAAGGTAGATTAAGATATGTTTATTCAGAAAATAAGAAAATCCTAAATCACATATTTAAAAACAAAATTGACTATTTTAGCTAATAAAAGAGAAACTACCACAGCGACATAACGGTCGCTGTGGTGTAAGGTCACAATTTGCAAGACAGAATTTACTTTGTTCAGTCAAAGTTGTTTTAGAAATGTGAAATAGTAACCCTAAATTGTGTGAAGAAAAATACAAATTAATGCAGGGAAAATCTAAAAAGAAAACAAAAAGGGTTGCCACCACAGCCCGATTGGTCCGACCAGACATATCAATCAAGAATGTTGGGGATTATCATGAATATATTAATTTAGTTGCCCAAATAGTAACCATATATATATATAATTTGTTGTGTTTTTTGTTGCATGGAGGTACAAGATTCAGAAAATCTTGATTCACACAATTATGGAAACTGGTGTATAGAATGTGTTAATGGGATAGTTTAGCTTTGGTTTAGAGAGCGCCTCAACAACTGTGTGCACCTGTTTGCATAGCTTTAACATGCACAGTATAATGCGGTTGAATTGATACCAAGATACAAGTTTGTTTTTTATTTAAAACATTTTATTGCTGAATTTTTATCAAAACCTTCACATAAACTGATATATATGATATTTATGGCTGGCTAAAGCGAAACCCTGCACTATTCGGTAAAAATGATCAAAAGTGTTCATTTGATGCATTGTTCTAACAAATTAGTAAATAATTGGCTAAGATATGATCATTACATTTGTCTTTTACACACTTTGTGTGAACTTACCTATCCACTGTACATTCATAACTGTATACAATTGGGACAATGGGTGATTTCAAGTATGGTGTTTAGGGCTGGTGTTAGTGTTTATCAAACTGGCGTTTGTGTGTAATAAACACTAACACCGGCCTTAAACACCATACTTGAAATCACCCAATGAGTTAGCAAATATCACTTTTGCATTTCCACTGTTAAAGGGACTTAGTAACATTGTCCAAATCCTCAAAATCCAATCGGAATTCTAGCAGTTCACTCATACCTAATTGTATTCATATTTACTAGATCCCTTTAAGTTGGCCATCATTTTATTTTTAACATATCAGATCACCAAAAAACAGTTGATCAACCATTAATTAATTTTTCTCATGTCAACAATGTACTAGATCCATTTAATGTACTTGTCTTGATGTTCTCGAGTTGCAAATGTGTCCACAAGATTGGTTCTGTATGTTGGATAAGCCGTAACCATGGCAACAACAATTTTGCAACAAAAATATGCAGTTTTCAAATAAAAATCCTGTAGAGGAAACTACTTCCACAGTTCAAACAGCAAGTTGAATGACATTTGGTAACCTTGATTTTTTAGGTAAGGATGTGCAGCACTAATTTTGTTATATATCGGATAAGGCATTGCCATGGTAACCACAATTTTCCAGCAAAATATGGAATTTTTAAGTTAAGAACTCTGTAAACATCCTACCAATGAGGTGCAAGTGTGCAAGAATCAAAATTAGATTTTAAAAGTGTCAAATTATTAATTTTAATCTAGGATCTTCATGATGATGCCCTTTATAGTTGAGGCGCATTTTCCTTATTCTTCTAATTATTCAAGAGTGGAATTGGTTATAATGTTTAATCACCATGGTAATGTGAATGGTGTAAGCAATTGCCTTCATTGGACATGTTTTTTTTTATTACTTTTGTTATCAATGTGCCTCCACTAAGTGGGGCATTATGTGTTATATGTGAATGTCCATCCTGTTCTCGATTGCGTGATACTGCTCAATGTATCCATTTCAAACGTACTTGAAAATAATGAATTGTTTTATGCTGTTTTGTTAAATTTTTCATATTCAAACTTTTTATTGATGAGGGAGAAATTGCTTTCGTCCGTCCGTCCGTCCGTCCGTCTGTCTGTCCGTGACCACACATTTGAATAACTTTCCAACCCTATATCCCTAACCCTAACCCTAGCCCTATATCGGCCTCCATGATATTCTGAGCTCGCTTATAACGAGGTACCATTTATAACGAGAAGAATCCTTTGGTGTCGATTTAAATGTGTGTTATTAATTCGGCTATTTATAACAAGGTACCGCTTATGACAAGGTCAATTTGATAGTCCCAACTACCTCGTTATAACGGGGTTTCCCATGTATAATGGTTGACAACTTTCCAACCTTGCATCTGTTTGTAACCACACTTGTTGGCATTGATGCGCGTAATTGGTTGAGAGACATCACAGCTATTGCCTTGTTTGTATTTAGAAGTGTTGATTAAATAATTTAATATTATTTTGTTCATGTTTCACAAAGTTATGTCTTCTTTGTTTGTTTCTGCCATGAATATCAATGAGAGTTTATGTAAAATTCATTGAGATATAAACATGAAAATTATTAAATTTGTTTGTAAATGTTTACTTTCTTTGTAATTTAAGGGAACGTTGAGTTTTGGTATAGAGGGCGCTACACAAGATAATTTTGTTGATCGATAATGGAAAAAATGTTTTTAAAATAGTTGTTGATTATCTCTTTTTCAACAAAACATCACATGCGCAATATTTAATTTAAAATGGTTGAAACCAATGAGTGTTAATAGAGAGTTTTAACAGCTGTGTTTGAATGATAACAGTCTTTTTACTTAGTCATTTGTAATGTTTTATTCCTTTCGAGAATTAAAGAGTTTTCATTATTAATGTATATAATTATACATGACGTACAAGTAAGAGAGATTGTGTGACATTCAACGAGATATAAACATGACATACATGATTTAATTCCACTCTTTGTGATTTGTTACACTAGCTCATTACTGGACGTAATGTATTATACATGACGTACAAGTAAGAGAGATTGTGTAACATTCATCGAGATATAAACATGACATACATGATTTAATTCCACTCTTTGTGATTTGTTACACTAGCTCATTACTGGACGTAATGTATTATACATGACGTACAAGTAAGAGAGATTGTGTAACATTCATCGAGATATAAATATGACATCCATGATTTAATTCCACTCTTTGTGATTTGTTACACTAGCTCATTACTGGACGTAATGTATTATACATGATGTACAAATAAGAGAGATTGTGTAACATTCATCGAGATATAAACATGACATACATGATTTAATTCCACTCTTTGTGATTTGTTACACTAGCTCATTACTGGATGTAATGTATTATACATGACGTACAAGTAAGAGAGATTGTGTAACATTCATCGAGATATGAACATGACATACATGATTTAATTCCACTCTTTGTGATTTGTTACACTAGCTCATTACTGGACGTAATGTATTATACATGACGTACAAGTAAGAGAGATTGTGTGACATTCATCGAGATATAAACGTGACATACATGATTTAATTCCACTCTTTGTGATTTGTTACACTAGCTCATTAATGGATGTAATGTATTATACATGACGTACAAGTAAGAGAGATTGTGTGACATTCATCGAGATATAAACGTGACATACATGATTTAATTCCACTCTTTGTGATTTGTTACACTAGCTCATTACTGGATGTAATGTATATAATTATACATGACGTACAAGTAAGAGAGATTGTGTAACATTCATCGAGATATAAACATGACATACATGATTTAATTCCACTCTTTGTGATTTGTTACACTAGCTCATTACTGGACGTAATGTATTATGCATGACGTACAAGTAAGAGAGATTGTGTAACATTCATCGAGATATAAAAATGACATACATGATTTAATTCCACTCTTTGTGATTTGTTACACTAGCTCATTACTGGATGTAATGTATTATACATGACGTACAAGTAAGAGAGATTGTGTAACATTCATCGAGATATAAACATGACATACATGATTTAATTCCACTCTTTGTGATTTGTTACACTAGCTCATTACTGGACGTAATGTATTATACATGACGTACAAGTAAGAGAGATTGCGTAACATTCATCGAGATATAAACATGACATACATGATTTAATTCCACTCTTTGTGATTTGTTACACTTGTTCATTACTGGACGTAATGTATTATACATGACGTACAAGTAAGAGAGATTGTGTAACATTCATTGAGATATAAACATGACAAACATGATTCAATTCCACTCTTTGTGATTTGTTACACTAGCTCATTACTGAACGTTATGTATTATAAATAACGTATAAGTGAGAGAGATTGCGTAACATTTATCGAGATATAAACATGACATACATGATACATAGCGACAAAATTTAAGCCAAGACCACAAATTTTCGAGGTCTCGACCAAGGTTTTCCACACTTTTCGAGGCCAATCGAGACCATCGATAATGACGGTCGAGACCATGCACTTGCAATTTGAAAGGGAGGTGGGGGGGGGGGGGGGTTCAAACCCCTCAAAACAGTCATTTTTTTGGGGGGGGGGGTTCTATTAAATGCGAATTACTTATATGGATCAGACATGTCTAAATTCAGTCAGTAGGTTCAGTCATATTTTAGCATACGTATAAGTTATCATAATGGTAATGCTATTAATTACAGTAAGGAGGATAAAAGTAGCAATGATAATAATAATGCATCTAATGATATAAAAATTGATAGCGATGAACATTATAATAATACTAGTAATGATAATTTACTGCGTATTTATATAATAAATGTTTTTTTTTCTTCAAGTAGTAATTTTGTGTTCATGTTTTTCAAAGCTATCCGTTTTCTCTGCGACTACTACTATTACTACTAACTACTAATACTACTACTACTACTACTACTACTACTACTACTATTACTACTAACTACTACTACTACTACTACTACTACTACTACTACTACTACTACTACTACTACTACTACTAACTACTACTACTACTTATACCAATACTTCTACTACTAATAATAATGATAATACATGTCGTATTGATATTGATTAACAAAGTTTTACATACTAATGCCAAATTGTATTAAATGCAAATTACTTTTAAAAGTTGTAGCTATAAATGTAATTAGGAATGATGATACGGACATCTCTAGATTCGATCACATATTGCGACAATTCAAACATTATTCAATTGCAGTAATGATTAAAGTTATCATAATGATAATTATATCACCTAAAGTCTAAACTATTACTTATAATAAAAAGAAGTAGCAATAATAATCATACTTCATGTAAAATGATAACAATTATTATAAGAAAAATTGTGTATAAGTAATTATATATTTATATAATACAGATTCTTCTCCCGTAGTATTCTTTGTGTTCATGTCATTGTTAGCTTTGCATTTTCTTTTTAATTCTATTTTACTTCGACTGCTATAAATTCTTATCATCAATTACACAATACAATTTTATAAAGAGATCTTAACGTACATTTTGTGTACTACTACTACTACTACTACTACTACTACTACTACTACTACTACTACTACTACTACTACTACTATTACTACTACTACTACTACTACTACTCTACTACTACTACTACTACTACTACTACTACTATTACTACTACTACTACTACTACTAATAATAATAATAATACAAATTACAAACTAATTGCAAATTCTATTAAATGCGAATTACTTTTTAATGTAGAAGCTATGAATGTAAATATTAATGAGTTTACTGACATCTCTAGATTCGAACACTTATTGCGACAATTCAAACATAAATAAACTACAAACTAAATACAAATAATAATAATAATAATAATAATGGTATAATCAATGATAATACAAATCATGTTAATGATAGTATTTGTTTTAAGATAATATTCATCATTGTCAATAATCAATGTGCATATTGTATTGCTGCCACTAGTTCTGTCTATTCCATATCACTAACTGCCAGACGTATTAATTACATTTATTTTGACTACTATTGACTAATAGCTCAGTGTTTTACTTGATACTTTAACAACTTCCCTCTGTCCATATTCATCTCCCTGATATGCGTTATAACTAATTAGAGGAAACATATCGAGTGATGTAGCTACAATACCGTTATGGGTCAAGAGCTTTACCATTCTTAGACATACACAATATATAACCTAGATGCACACAACCTCCCCCCCCCCCCCCCCCCCCCCCCCTCCCCCCGCAATAGGGGCGAGGCCCTTCCCAGCATGGTCTGCAGGTAGAACGTGCTACGCTATACATACAGTATCTATAGAGGACGCTATACTACCCTGTTCGGCTTTTATGATTCTACTCATCATTTTCTTCTTTCTCCTTTCTTGTCTTCGTTATTCCACTTCCGAGGTTTATTTACTACTTCTACGTTTCATTGAGATACATAATGACGTAATTAACAACTTCTACTACTACTGATACAACTTCTTATTCAACTACAGATCTACTACTAATCCTACTATAGTTTCTAATAACGATACTAATAGTAC
>JBAMJV010011285.1:0-20680 GCA_037951105.1 Echinarachnius parma
CGAATTTCCTATCTAGGTAAGCACCAGATTGCACAATTTCAAGTCCAAAAATGCAAAATATTCCTACCGTGGAAGGGGGGACACCCCCCCCCCCCCCCCCTTCTCAGTAATTTCGCTCCCTGTGTTGGGGTGAATATTTATTAGTGTGTCAATTATTTGTTTTCTTCGTGAAAATATATTTAACATTTCTGGTCGATCAAATCATAACATGCTTTCCCAGATATAGTAAATTTTAAGCCCAATTTCCTATCTAGGTAAGCACGAGATTGCACAATTTCAAGTCCAAAAATGCAAAAGCTCCCTACCGTGGGAGGGGGGACACCTCCTCCCACTCCCTCCCCCCTCTCAGTCACTTCGCTCCCTCGGGCTTGGTCGCTTCGCTCCTTGCAATGTCTCACTCTCACATATGGCTCAAAGTTGGCAGCACTGTGAGTGTGGTTGGGCATGAGCCCCTACACACACAAAATCGTGAGCCCCCAGAGGTTAACATCTAACCCCCCCCCCCCCCCCCCCCACTAAGCCACTGAGCGGACTTTCAAGCAATTGTCTTGGTCTCGAAATATTTTGGCAGGTGGTCTCGGCCTGCCATCAAACTGGTCTTGGTCCGGTGAACGGCAAATTCCCCCCCCCCCCACCATCCGGGGTAACCTGTTTGCGCCACTGATTAATACATTTGCATAGTATAGCAGGGTTAGGAATACATGTGTAACAAGTCGATACCGACTTTACCGACTTTTGCTTTAGAATTGGCTATGTCGGATTTTTTTTTTTCTTTGTTCAAACTGTCTCATATCGTAAGAGAGACATGGGTGAGTCTAAAAAAGTCACTAGTTCAGAATCGACGAAAACGAGTTAAAATTTGAAATGTCTAACTTGTAAGCTGCAACGCTAGTTATTCTATTGAAAATATCACGCACCTTCAAATTAAAAGCTTAATCATAATCAACATATTAGCTAGTTTTTCCAGTTTGTTTACATAATATAGAATAATACGGAAAGTAGACAAATGGAATTGCATGGAAAACCATAATTGCTTTTAATCGAGTAACGTCTTTAATCTTTAAATTATTATATAAAGCTGGCTACACCACTTATCATTTCACTTGAAATGTTAACTATATACATTATCTTGGAAATGTATTTTTGGCATTAAGCTATTCAAATAATATTCATTTTGACCGTTAAATGCCTTACCCTATTGATGCTCTCTGCCAGTGCATACTTATAATGCTTGCTGAATCCAGGATAGCCAATGAACATTTCACTGCGTTGTCGCAAGAGGTCCACTACAGGAGCAATGGCTGTTTTATCGTGACAGTCATATGCCACTTTCATGATGAATTGCTTATCCTTCACATTCTTGCAGAGAGCTTCCATCACTGCCCGTCCAGCTTCTCCGCCATGTGCTGCTGCAAAGGACAGCAGGTACTCAAAGTCCTTGTAGTCGTCTATCACTCGTGTCAGAACCTTCTGAAACTCTTGACGGTCTGACTCGTAGAGAGAGGCGACGTAGACACCGGCCATGTTCTCCTGCATGAGTTTATGAGGAAATTCCGCCTCGGTGACGTACTCCTCTCCTTCCTTCCTTTCATCCATTGATGCAAATCTCGTCGTCTTCGATAGGACTCCTATCTCACAGGCTGTGCTGACGGCAACCTTGCACCAATCGAATTCTTCTTCCCGAAAGAGTAGATGTTTCGTAAGCAATCCGTCGTATGCCAATTTGCCTATCTTAATGTAGACCTCTGTGCATCTCCCTAGACATTTCTTCAAGGTCTCGTCACTACTAGCTTCTTTGCATTTGCTGTGATAGTGTTCATTCATTGATTGAACCATTTCTTTAAAAATTTGAGGAAACGTTTGGAGCTTACTGAGATCATCCCTTCTCGACTTATCCTTCCAAACGTGGCAAATCATGGCGCAGAAGATGGGGATATGAGCCAGATGATCTCTAATTACTTGGTTGTTCTCCATAGTCTCAAGAAGGCTCTTTGCAGAAGCTGGGTCTTCAGAGAAGAAATTTCCAACATAGGCTGCTGAACCTCCCTTCGTGAAGCCTTTTACACGAACACGTGTGTACTGCTTGTTGATCTCGTCGTTGCTGGTGATTTGGTCGGCGCGCCATGGTCGAGAAGTGACAATGAGAGGTGTATTCATCATTTTCTCCCCCCTCATAATCTGCACCAAAACATCGTTCGAATGTTGTTCTGTTACACTCCCTCTGTATTCGTCTAATCCGTCGAATAAGATTATTGATTTCGACGGATTATTTCTGATGTAGGCGTCAACAATTTCCCCTGCAATATCAGCCCCGTCAAGCTTGTATACGGAATAATTCGCTACGTCGCTGAAGAAGGGGCCCTGCTTTGCTTGCTTTGCTTGCTCTGCTTCTCTTAGCGAAATTAGAAACAGCAGGTATATATTCTTCAGGCATTTTCCAATAGCCCAGTCGTACGCTATCTTCGCAAGGAGAGTCGTCTTGCCGACACCCGCCTCTCCTATAAAAGCAAATTTCTTCTTTCCTTCACTGGACTGGACAAGCTGAAAGATACCATCATATTCCAGTGGCTTGCCTTCTGTTTTTTCTTCACTCATCAATTCGAGGTTAACGTAGATCATATCCAGCTTCTTGCGCGATTCTGGGTCCAAGGGAGATGTTTTTATTTCGTTGTACCCAGCTTTGTAGTGCTTCTTCAATCGTGCTCGGTAGCTTTTCAGATCTCCCTGTGTTGGTTGAACTAGAAGTAAAGCAACAATAAAAAAAAACATTGGCCACGTCACGCCCCTGATTGTTATAATGAGGTAGTAGTTAGTGAGGATATTACATTGATTACTGCAGATAGTAGAGTTAGTACGATACAATCATATTAATAATTAGTAGTTGCAGTAGTAGTAGTAGTAGTAGTAGTAGTAGTAGTAGTAGTAGTAGTAGTAGTAGTAATGTAGTAGTAGTCGTAGTAGTAGTAGTAGTAGTAGTAGTAGTAGTAGTAGTAGTAGTAGTAGTAGTAGTAGTACTATCGGCGCACCTCGTAGTTGATTTGCCAAAAATGAACTTCGTTAGCTTGAACAATTGTATCTAAACATTATCGTTATATTCCCCTTCGAATGTAGTGCTCGATATGTTGGCAGTTTTTCCTCGTTGAGTAATATAATTTTGTCAACGCACATAAAGAAAACTTTTTAAACTAAAATTACATCGATAGACTTTGTTCCCCCTATAGAAATCTTTGAAGGTTCTTATTTAACTAAAACCAAAACAAATGTTGGGGCCTCGCCTCTTAACCCCCCTTCTGAGGTGTCATTCGGCTGAAAGCTAGTTCTTTTGCCGCAACCCTCCCCCCCCCCCCCCCCCACACCATCAGTTTTTAAATTCTTGGCGTGCCAATCAGAGGAACAATTTGTATCTTGCAAATTAATAATTTAAAGACAACATGCCTATCTTAAATATAAAGATATCAAATCAAATATTTCAACATTTCAAAAATTAATTCGTTTCATTTATAAAAAAAATGATAACAAAAACCCTATTTATTTCATTATTGCAACATTTTTGCAATGTCAATAGTCAATAGATGCGAGGCAATGTTTAACTTGGCAGATAACATAGTTATTTATTAATATAGCTATGCAGGTTTCGGTTAATAAAATGCAGTTTGAACAAAATTGTATTCTCTTTAGCAAAACATTACATTATCTCACAACAAAATTATTTTGCGAAGTGCCCTATATACCAAAACTGAACTATCCCTTTAAGTAGTTCGTTCGACCACTTTATTATTTCAATTTTCATATAATTTTGTTTAAAGGGATGCCTGTAAAGTGTCTATTCCACGAACAATTACTTGGAGCTTCCTCGTCTCTCTTCTACCGTGTTGTTTAGCTTATGGTAAGAGAATAATAAAATAGGGTTAGATTTTTTTCAAATGCCCATTTAGTATGACGATATCGTTAATTAACGGTCATAAACCTCATAAACGTTCGTTGAAAAAGCTGACGTATATTTTCGTTTTTTTAAACCAGGAAAGTAGTGTTCTCTTACAATGAAACTTTCACACATCATTTGGACATACCTTACAATGATTTTGGTACAGGATTGAGGTCTCAAATGTCATTTTGGGCAATATCTAACACATTACAGGTGCACCTTTAACAAAGTCATATGTCCTATGGACAAATCATAGACGAAGAATAGACAATCGTTGAATGTGCTTCTTCTCCGTCCTGTCTCCGTTTCCATTCAATCTAATCAATCCTTCACTTTACATCTGTATTGTAACTTTTATTTTATTTGTACATCTTAACCTTTTTTGGTATTTGGTCTAAGACTTATAGGGGTAGTTTAGTTTTGGTAGAGAGGGCGCTGCTCATCACAATTTGTTTGTGAGGTAATGAAAAACTGAGTGTCGAATTTGAGAGAACATGCTATTTTAATGGCAGAATAAACTTTATTTGGTCAAAATCGACCCAGAAACGGCTGAAATATCAATAAATATATCTGACCCTATAATTATATTATGTTTTTTTCAAAAAATGATATAAATGCTTGCACTTTTTCAAACAATTTCAAAAGCGTTTTTTAAATAGTTGTTGATGATCTCTTTATTTAATCATTGTTTCAATAAAACATCACATGCATAATTTTGTATGAAAGTATATAAGCCGCAAGAGTGAGTACTTTGAATTTGAATAATGCCATTCGTAGAAAAAAATTACATTATGTTTCACGTGATTTTGATATGGTAAGTCAGATTGTGTTTAATTGTTGCGCAAGACTTTAACAACATCATGAAGCGGTGGGGCGAGATTTATATAAAATTCCCTTATCCTAATTTGTTTTTTTCATAGATACACGAACAAGAGGTAATTAATATATAAACCTGCCATGTCAAATACAAACAATCATTGTAATACGAAACTGGAACTCACACATTATCTATGTTACTTAATTTCTAGAAATAATGGCATTTCAAACAAAGTAAACAACTGTTTTCCTATTTCTGTTCTGCATACTCTCTGTGTAACTTTAGTAGCATCTTGTATGTACTATAGAATGTTAGCTTGGGTCATTAATTATGCATTATTTTGTCTTGATTTGTTTTTCATATAACGAGCTAACAGTACAATAAAAAAAAGTATTGACAAATAGCAGATTTGTAATGTTATAATATTGGTAAATCATGTACAAATTATCCAGTGTTATTTTATGTGCCGTATTGCCTCCAATTGGGCTAAATACATTTTTACTAACGTATAATAACATTAGTAGGTAAATGAACATGTCATATGCGTACAAATTAACTCTAGATGACTATACCTGTATAAGAGGACGGCCTCTTACATCCTCCTTTTCGCCAGCACTCATAATCTGTATGGATTAGAAAATATATATGTTGTTGCATAGTAGGCTAATAAATAATGTATTCGTGGGGTAATTCAGAACTAAGTGTAATAATAGAGAAAGCCACATTTAACTTAACATTAAATGACAAGGAAATACAATATGTACAGTCTACAAAGTACCTTGGTATGATACTTGATTCAAATTTAAAGTGGAATTTACATATTGAAAATATTTGTATTCGAATCAGTAAATTGATAGGTCTTCTATCTCGTATACGATATAATATTAATTTGTTTAACTTGAAAATTGTGTATAATGCAATGATTCTCCCAATATTTGACTATGGAGACTTGGTATATGGAACGGCCTGTGCTAAACACACTGATTTATTTCAGAAGCTCCAAAACAGAGCTTGCCGAATTATGTTAGGGGTTAGCCCTTACAGACATATGTCAATTATAGATTTGCATGATCGAGTTGGTTTAAAATCATTAGCAGCAAGGCGAAGTTCTCATTTAAACTCAATGGTATATAAGGCAACACATGAGATAACTCCGCCTTATTCATGTTATTTAAAAAGATCCTTTCAATTTTGTGAATATAGTTATTCTCTAAGATCAAATGGAAATGTATTTTTACCAAAACCAAAAACAGAATTTCTTAAACGCACATTTCTTTATAGAGGCGCGCATGAATATAATATTCTTCCCTCTGTAATAAAATCCTCGCCAAGTATTTTTGTATTTAATAAAAAATTGCATTCTTTTATACCAAGTTTTGTTTAATCCTCTTCGATGATATTGATTCAGTAGTACAGACTGTAGGCTGCACTCATAGTTGTAGCTTGTAATCATAATAATTGTTGAAATTCATTGTTAGTTATTGTTTATTGCTGTTAATGGTTAATTGTTTGTTGAAATTCATTTTTTATTATATAAATTGTTAATTACTGTTTATTATTGTAAATTTCTGTTAATTATTGTCAGTATATTGTTGTTTCGGAAAATAAATAAATAAATAAATAAATAATAAATAAATACTTGATCGGAATCGTTTTAGAAACAGCTGAAATATCCATAAATATATCTGATTGGAATTAGTCTTGGGCCCAAACCGAATAATTGATATTTTAAGAAAATATCTATAAGGCCTAAATATTGTTGTAAATATACTAAAGTGGTTTTTAAAATGTTTTCGATGATCTCTCTAAAGTATTATTATTTTAACCAAACATTACATTAAAAATTGTTCATAAGAAAAGATTGATACTTGTAGGTATCTAGAGGGCACCGTCTTCTGTCAGCGGCTGCTTTATATAAGAACAACCTTCTAAACTGTAGGGGCATTTCCACGGTAACTCGCGTTGCACTTTATGGTAATTAAAATAACTCCAGAAAAGGACGGATCTAATAACAGGATCAGGATTTATGAAAATAAAATAATGTAAACAGAATTGAAATAGAGCAAATTAATGATTTCAGGTCATGTCCACTTTCCGTAGCAATTCCCATAATCGCAAAACCATACAATATAATTATACCATATATGATATTAGTAAATTATGAAATGAATGCATGGACATGAATGATCAGTGGAGAAAATATACAAGATATATTAATATTTTTAGACCTATGGCACGAAAAAAACACATTTAATTTAGGACACAATTACACAATATTTACTGTAAAATCATCAATGTACATCGTAAACAAAATACAAAGTGTATAGATATCACCTACATGCTAAGACAACTGTAAGAACTGCAATGACGCATCCAATGATAGCCGTGACAGCTATAATGATGTTCTTCGCATCTTCACTTAATCCACCTGAAGGTGCAATGATAGAAAGATAAATTAATTTACTATAAATATTTACAGCAGTTAATAAATGTATACATATCAAGGGCACAAAGGGCAGATATATAAAATGTCAACATAATAAGGAAATCGTTCTCATTTTGATACAGGTACAAAACTTGGTATCAGCTTTACCTTAGGTCCTCTTTGTCAGATATAAGTTTTGCCTCTCAAACAATCCAATATGGAGGCCGTTTTCGAAGATGAACGTCAAAAAATGTACTCACTTGGTCGATTTCGATAATTTTAATGGCGTTTTTATATGTCATTTCATGTGCAGAACGCAGACCTTTACAATGGCGTATTTAACGGAGAGAGGCCTGGGTATAATAGCCCCTTTTTATGTAGGTATTTGTTGGTAAAGCGTGTTATCACAATGTTCTTATTTTTGATAGGCTGCCCCCTTATTGGGATACCTTGCCTTTATATATCTTTTTGCCACACCACCGCCCTTGTTGTAAGACTCTGGCTTTGGCCCTGGACCTTTTGAATGTATATTATCAAAAAAATCATATGAAAACTATATATAACAACGCACTACAGAGTGTTTCAGAAAAAAACGAAACCGGATTTCATGGCAGAAATCTTTTGTCATAACAAATAATTTCTTTGGTGAGATATACATGAATGAAAAGCTCTGTTTCTCTTCTTTCATTTGATGTACAACTTATGGCACATAATTCATGTATGACTGAATTAAAACAATAGAAATTGGTGTTACCAAAATTCCATTTGCACGCAGAAATTGCAAGTTTGCGTGAGTTTTTAAGGTAGTAAACGTACTTATTGTGAAAAGGGACAAAAACTGCATAGAAATTCATAATCTTATCTTTCATATGACACCTCATGTACAAAAAATAAACGATGTATGCCAGAGAACAAGTACAATGAAAACGTGCCTGATTTGCCCTAATGAGTAGATAGTTGAGTAACAAGTCGCTCAGCTTTCCTGCCTTAGCAGCTGACAATGGACTTGATGCATGAGTGAACTTACACAAACATGGGGATAAGGGAAAACATCGGAAACATGCTATATCAGGAAAGTTACTCATTTGGTCTGAAATCAAGCATGTTTTCATTGTACTTGTTCTCTAGCATAAATCAACTATTTTTTAATCATGAGGTGTCATATAAAAGATAAAAATATGAATTTGTATGCGGTGTTTGTCCTTTTTCTAAATAAGTACGTTTACAACCCAAACAACTCACCCAAACCTGGAATTTCTGCGTACAAATGGAATTTTGGTAACACCAATTTCCATTGTTCTAAATCTGAAGATGCTGGACACAAGTTGACAGTGACAGGAGGCCATCGTCCACTGAATCAGAAGACTTCGGATCGGTAAAGGCATACAGTGTAATGTCATCTGCATAGGCGTGATAATTGAAATTGTGATGTTTGACTATGTCTGACACAAGGCGGACGTACATTGAGAAAAGTTGGGGCCAAGTACTGACCCCTGGTATACTCCGTATTCAACAGAAGTCGGGTCATTTAATTCTCCAGCAACCTTGCATTTCGAAGAGCGGTTCGACAAGTATGATGTAAACCAAGCGTTGACAGTACCTTTTAACCCGAATGATGTGCGCATACGATCAAGAAGGGTTTCATGGTCGACGGAGTCAAATACGTCCGACAGGTCAAGAAGGACGACGAAGGCGGCAAGTCTGTTATCCATATCTTGAAGAATGTCACTCTTTACCCTCAAGAGCGAAGTCTCCGTACTATGATGTTTTCGGTAGGCCGACTGGAATTCATCATGTAGTTCATATTGGTCAAGGTGTGGCTGAACTTGGGCAAGTGCCACTTTCTCGATGATCTTTGATAGAAAGGGAATGTTTGACACCGGGAGATTTCTTTTCTTCAGATTATCGCGATCTAGGCTCGACTTTTAAGTAGGGGAGTAACAACTGCTTCCTTAAGCGGTGATGGGAAAACACCAGAGCTCAATGACAAATTTACCAAGGACACCATGTATGGAAGAAGTATATCAATCTTCTCCGAATGTTCTCCTTGAGCAACCAGACTGGAAGCGGATCTAGTAAGCACGACTTACTAGGAGATTTCATGATCAGTTTGCGAACTGTGTCTCCGTTGACTTGATCAAACTGACTGAATTTCTCAGGAAAAGCAGAAGCATCAGTTTCATCTTCATTACAGGGGAGGTCATGACCGTCACATGAAATAGTGTCTCTTATCTTGCTAACCTTTTCCTTGAAGTGTGTGGAAAATATTTTAGCTAGATCGTTTGAGGAATCACATGGCAATGACGCCTGAGATGTTTCAAGGAAACTATTCAACGCACAGAACATCTTCCTTATGTCGGCACCAACCAACAGTTCGTTAAAAAAAGGACTTCGCACTCTCAACCAGTCTACATACTGTATGAAGCTGGTCAGGGTATTTGGTACGATCATCAGCTGTACGACTCTTGGACCAGGCGCGTTCTAACCTTCGTCGTAGGCGGCGGGCAGCGTATATTTCATCCGTATACCAAGGAGGATGAGAGCGGAACTTGTGTATCCGCTTTGTGGCTGGACAAAAGTAATCTAGAACAGTCGTGCTGGCACAATTGAAGAATGAGGTTTAATCATCGGCAGTTGCATCTCACGGAAAATCAGCCAAAGCATCAGCTATCCGAGAAGTGAAGTGGTCTTTGTTCAAATTGCGAAAGTTGCAAGATGTGGACGTCACCTTCTGCACCATTGGTTTGGAAACGTCAAGCAGACAGCTCAAGACGTGATGATCAGAATATTACTTGTCGTGGATCTGATATGAATTCTCGAATGAAACAGTGTTGGACATTATTAGATCAAGTGTGTGTCCTTGGCGATGAGTGGATACTTGGACGTGCTATTCGAAGCCTGACCCGCTCAGACACGCTAGGAGCTACCTCGGGCTTATTAGGCTTGTCCACGTGGATATTTGAAAACACCCAATAATAGAGTTTTCAGGGAAAAGCTTGAGAGGGCTTTTTTGAGCTCATCAAACTCCGAAAGGAAATTTGCTGTTTTGAAGCCATTCCTAACTGATGGTGGGGGCGATATATCAACACGTAGTACACAGTCTTCTGGGGATCGGTGATATATGTACACTCATAAGTATCATTTTCTAGTTCTCTTTCAGCAATGGACACATTGAAACTCAATCGGAAGATGACAGCAACACCACCATGTGCATCATTTTCCCACGAGGGACGTTGATGAACGAGTAGCCAGGAAGAGTGCTTTCGTTTATCACCACAGGATCCTCGCTTCTCAGCCATGTTTCTGTCAGAACATGATGTCAAAATTGTTCTCAAGAATGTAGTCGGATAGAAGAACAGTCTTGTTCCGTAGAGATTGACAATTCCAGAGATGAACACTGAGTTGATCATTGATCTCCTTGGGGACAGGACTCAGGGACTTCAAGTTACGCTGCACTGTCTTAGACGATGTGTGTTGGGTGCGACTGCCAACCAGGGGGGGGGGGGGGGGGGTAAACTCAGCCGCCATGATGGTTAAGGCATGTATGCGATTAGAAGCAGTTTAGCTACGTCACAAAACGTCATCAAAAGTATGACAGGCTGTGTATTTCGAAATTGATCTGGAATTAAATAATAAAATACATCACATTGAGCGGTGAAATATTCACCACCTCTTTATCTAGCGTAATCAATTTGTGTTGCCTTTTTCTACTCCATAAGACCACTTTTTTAGTTATATTTTGTGTTAAATGCTGTTTATGATTGCTCAATATTTGCAGAAGAGTCGCCCTTCATACACGGATCACTGTCTCAGCCAAGGGCAAAAGTTGTTTACAAATTAATCGCGCGCAAAATCACAAATGTACGCGCTTATGACATCTTTGCCATAGAAAATGTACAGTGTGAGTGCACTTGGGAGAGAATTGAATCTCACAAACAGGATCATGTTCAGAGGAGGTTCAAAACCGCATTGGAAAGGCAGTCGGAGCATTCCAGGCCCTTAATCAAATCTGGTCTTGTACTATCCACCCTCCTCTACGGTGCTGAAACCTGGACCCTTAAAGGGACTAGGTAAAATTGTCCAAATCCTAAAAATCCAATTAAAATTATAGCGGTTCCCTCATACCTTGTTGTATTCTTATTAACAAAAAAAAACTTGGAACAGGTTTCGGTTTTTCAAATTTCCCTGTCGTTAAAAAGATATTTACGATTGAAGTTTTCAGATGTCAAATTATCTAATTGATCGCCAGAACCATGTACAAAGTGAGTACGATGAGTTAGTGAATGTCACTTTGCATTTTTGCTCATTACTCGGCCATATAAAGTCCATTTAGCTTGAAATTTTCACACAACACCCAGCGGACATATCAGATAACAACAATATACATTGTATCAACCACTCATCCCTTTTTGCACATGCCAACACAGTTACTAGTTCCCTTTAAAAAGATTGATGCCAATAGACTACATACTTTTGAAATGACATGCCTCAGGAGATACATGGGTGTAACTAGACTTAACAGGCTCAGGAACACATTCGTTCGGAACAACCTACATATGAAAGAAACAATCAACGATAAAGTCACTACCAAAAGATTGAGATACTTTGGACATATCAACCGAATGAACCACCAAAGATACCCACAAATACTCCTCAACGGTAGAATACATGGGAAACGACCAAGAAGAAGACCAGCCAAAAAGTGGACAGATGGTATAAAAGAGGACTGTGCTACTAGACACATAAGTTCCCTAACTCAAGCCAAAATATTAACCGAAGACAGGAAGATGTGGCAAGCCATTTTTTCAACAGAAGCCATCACACATCCATGCGATGGTGTGGACAGCATAGGTCAAACAGGTCAATCCTTATGTATGACAGACTGAGACCTGAGTGAGTGTCATGAGTCATAATAATAATATCCACTATTTATATAGCGCCTATCACGATTGATAATCATCTCTAAGCGCTTTACAATTATATTATTACCCAAATCAGACATCTGAGCTGTGGTTTTACAAAATCATATTCCCCTCGTTTCAAGTGCCAGCAGGGAAAAGAGGGGAATATTTTCCATATTCCCCTCTTTCACAAAAGCCTATGGGATTTACGTGTTAAAAAAAAAGGCCTTCGGGCAAGATATTGATTGAGCACCTGGTTGCCAGCAAGTTGCTGGAAGCCAGCAGTGTATTAGAAAAAGCAGCAAAGATGACTATTTACCTTCATTATTTGCAAAAATGATTTCATCTCAGATGTTATAGTCGTTCACATGTGATTGAAATATATACACATTTTTAAGATCGCAATGTGCCTATTTTTCTGATCATATAGCACACAAGTCTATGCGGTGATTTTGAAGTAATTTCCCTGTTCTTTTTTCTCTCTTTGTTTGTCTCCTCAAAAGTAGGTAATCATGCCTTGCTCTTTTAAAGGCAGGGACTGGGTGGCACCCGGGGCTCACTACCATGCCAGTTGCTACAATGGGTGATTTCAAGTATGGTGTTGGTGTTAGTGTTAAGTGAGGAAATTTGCCTCTAATTTGAGCCCTAACACTTGCATTCAGATTAAGAGAAGGTCACGAACTTTCCGTCAATGATCACACCAAATTGTAATGAATCTTAGTATCGTTAGTGTTTCAACACCAGCTAAAAGTCATCCAAATCCCCGAGAAATGGCGACGAATATTCGTACCTGGTGACGAATAAGACAGCAAACTTCAATAAAGACATACTACACGCATGTATTTCATATCATAACTAGAAGTAAATAATCAAACCACTCACTTGATCGATTTGAGTTAAGTGGATATTTCCTATCATTAGTGTAATTCAGAAATAAACTTGCAAGAAACGTGCGCGACTTTCTGACCAAAATCGAAAGACTACCGCAGTATCTGTGCGCAGAGCGTTCTGCTAGCGGTTTCTGTACCCGACGATTTGGGCGTAAACCACAGTGAGGTTATGATCTGTGGCCGAGCGGGTTAAGGCGCCCTATTGTTAACTAAAATTACAATTACAATTTTGTATTAAGGTGGTTTCGAATCCCCAACATGGTAGATTTTTGTTTCAGTAATATAAGTTGACTGGAATCAAAATACCATTGTATATTTATTTTGTATAAGCTAACAAATTATATTAATAACAATTTACAAATATGATAAGATAAAATAAACACACAAACAAGTCCCTGTAAAATACATATTGCGGATTAGGTTCATTATATGCGGTGAGGAGGAGGGGGTGGCAGCGAAGGGTGGTGCCAGGGCAGGTAAGCATTCTGAGTCACGATGCTTGAAATGGACACAGGATTATGATCTGTCTCATTCTCATTATTATATTTGAGGGGGGAGGGTGGCAGCGAAGTGTGGTGCCAGGGCAGGTAAGCACTCTAAATCACGATGTTTGAAATATAAACACGATGGACACAGGATGATCTGTCTCATTTTTATCATTAGATTGAATGATTTAATGGAAACTAAGCCTGAGATAGGAGTCGGTTTCAGGCTTTTTAGTTAACAAAATTAGACGTCTAAAAGGTAAGTACCAATTCCAGAAAATAACCGGCCCTGCATGGCATTGTACATCGGGCTCGATCCAGGCACTTGCTCACTCAATACCCGGGAAAATTAAGCAATGATGTCGGACAAGTAAAATTTCACAAATGGTCTAGTTTGGTAGCCCGATTGGGCAACTAAACACAATTAAAAAAAGTAACTCCCCCCTAATCAAAATAGCGTAACTTTTTAACAAATAGGGTTTGAGCAACATAACTTGGCAGGAATGTTTCAAAACTTATAACAGGTAGACGTTATTCTAACGTTAGAATATGGTTGTTTTGGTTGATTTTTGGTTGCCATTGCTGTTACAACGTTGTAGTAACGTTACATATCTGTTAGCTTTGGTGCATAGTTAACGGTTAAAATACCAACGTTGTGGTGACGTTATATTTTCGTTACCTTTGGTGCTTAATCTAACGGTTAAGACTGACATACGTAGGAGTAACGTTATATTTTGGTTAGCTTTGGTGCTTGAATTAATGGTTAAAAGACAAACGTTGCTGTAAATTTATATTTTGGTTAGCTTTGTTGTTTAATTTAGCGGTTAAAAGAAAAACGTTGTGGTAACGTTATTAAGTAATTAGCTTTTGTGTTTAATTTAATGGTTAAAAGACCAACGTTGTAGTGACGTTATATACTGATTTTCCTTTCTGTTTAATTTAACGGTTAAAATCAAAACTTCGTAATAACGTTACATATTGATTAGATTTGGTGTTTAATTGAATGGTTAAAATACCAACGTTGTAGTAATGTTATTCATTGGTTAGCTTTTGTGTTTGATTAAATGGTTAAAAGACAAACATTGTAGTAACGTTATTATATTGATTAGTTATGGTGTGATAGTTAACGGATAAAAGACAAACGTTATAATAATGTTATGTATTGATTAGCTCTGTGATAAATGTAACGGTTAATGTAACGTATAATGTAACGTTATCTAGTAAACGTTGGCATAATGTTCATATTTAGTTATCATGTTATTACGTAAATGTTAACGTTACAATAACGTAAAATCAATGAGCAAACTAACCATAATGTAACGTTATCCAGTAAACGTTGGCATAACGTTCATATTTCGTTATCATGTTACCGTAAAGGTCAACGTTACAATAACGTAAAAACAATGAGCAAACTAACCATAATGTAACGTTATCTAGTAAACGTTGTCATAATTTTGATTTTGATAAAAGTTAAGCGTTATCGAATCATCGTTTTAATGCCTAAACTGATGCATATGCAATGTGTTAAATGAATTTCATTTTATAAAGGTTAGTAAAAATGACTATCATATAGATATATGCACAAAAGTATGTAAATAATTTTGGAGAAAAATGCTTTAGACACGGCTAAGACATGTAAGATGACATAGTTATTACACTTATGTTGTTATTATAGATTTTATTTTATATACTACCAATGCCTATGTTTTGTTTTTTTAGACACGACTAAGATAAACATGTGCGCGTGTTCTAAAATTGTTTACATTTATTGACTATATATTACATTGATGAATCAAAAAGGTAAATTTGACTTTCATGTATCAAAGGGATAGTGCAGTTTTGGTTCCGTGAACGCTTTAAGTTCAAGAAATATATATATATATTTGTTTGAGGTAATGGAAATTAGGTGTAATATTTGGAAAAGAAAATATTACACTTTTAAAGAAGGAATACACTTAGTTTGAATGTTGTTGAGTTAACGACTGCTTTTGTAATGTAAGCAGCCTTGTAATTTAGACGTTTAGACGTTTATATGTTTTTTTTTAAATTATTTAATGTATACTTGAATTATACTTATTTGTTTTAATGACAATTTACAAGTGCTAGTCACTTACAATTAGTTTTACTAGAACTGCACTATACCATTACTGTTTACACTTGATCAGCTGATCAACCGTAATCTATTGTATAACGAGTCTGGTTTGATCACTGTGTTAGGTTACGTAATATTAACTCGACCCTGCATTGATTGCTATTGTGTTATAACCCGACCCGGTTTTGTTGTAATTCATTTTATTTTATTTGGCATGATTGCCGTATGTTGAACTTGGTATGTTGGTTCTCGGCCTGGCTCACTCTCGCGTGCGGTTCTGGTGCGTGTTCTATAGTTGGAATAGCCGGCTTCGGGCTGTCCCGTGTTTGGCGCTGACTTTGGGTTCGCCGGTTGTATATATAATTGTGCTTGTGGTCCTTTAATGTATATACATTGAAGGGACATGGGTATGGTTGCGATCGGCGGGCTCGGGGTCGGTGCTCGGGCGTTGGATATGGCCCGCGGCCGAGGGGTAGTAAATATAGAGGCACGCACTGGAGTTGCGCGTAGTGGTGTGTCGGGCTGGTAATTGACGGGTATACAAGGTTCCAAAATTGATGATATGTACTAGGACCCATGTAATAAGAGACTAAAAATATGAGACTTGCAATTTGTTTTTTATAATTATGTTCATGTTACTACTCATGCTTTCACGTATTATGATTTTTAATGTATCTTTCTTTGTATTCTCTACTCTGTTTGCACCCTCCCTTTTTCATTGTATTATTTGTACACCTGGCCCTTGTTTATACATAGACCCAAAATACCCGATTATGACTTTAAATGATCCTGATATAAACTCATTGAATTATCAAAATGGAATTAATAGCTGTCAATATTACACTGTTCAGGACTTTTTGGCGGTCTTTTCTAAAGACGATAAACGTATAGATGATAACAATAATAATAATAATAATAATTTGAGCTTACTGCATATTAATTCTAGAAGTATTAATAAACATTTTGACTCTTTTGAAACATTTTTGAATTTAATGAAAAACTTTAAGTTTTCTGTCATTGGAATTTCTGAAACTTGGTTGCATTCTAACTCTCCAGATATTTATAATATTCCAAATTATAAAATGATTCATATTGATAGAAAAGATGGTAGAGGGGGTGGTGTGGCATTATATATTCATACTGACTTGAAATTTGTATTAAGAAATGATTTTGATGTTGATGGTATAGACAATGTATTTGTAGAAATTATTAATACAAATGGAAAAAATATTATAATAGGGACATTATATAGACCCCCAAGTAATAATATAAATACATTTTTAGATTTTTTTGATAAAGAATTAGACAAAATGACCCGTGAAAATAAACATGTTTATTTAATGGGTGATTATAATATTGATTTAACACACTCTCTTTATTTTGATAACGTTTTTTACAGTGGGAATAATATTAGTACAAATAACGATAATCATAACTTTACTTATAATAGTAATAACTTTCTTAATTTTTCTTAATTCAAAGAGTACGGCTAGTAAGTTAACGTATAGAAAAGAAAATGATGAAACAATAATGGCATTGAATAGAGATTTAATGAATGAGAAATGGCAGGATGTATTTAGTGAAAATGATATAAATAAAGCCTACGAAAAATTTATAAATAAAATAATATATTATTATAATAAAAATATACCATTAATACAATTGAAACGTAAAAGAAAAGGTATACAAAATCCATGGATTACAAAAGGAATTTTTAATTCTATAACAACTCGTAATAAATTATATAAAAATTATATGCGGAAACCAATTGAAAGAAATCATAACTTGTATAAACAGTATCGCAATAGGCTCACTAGTTTAATTCGAACTTCTAAGAAAATGTACTATTCTGATGTATTGAAAAAAGCCAAAGGGGATATGAATTTAACTTGGAAAGTTATTAACGAATTAATTAATAAAAATAAACAGCATTGTAAAATTGATTCTCTTAATATCAACGGCCAGGAAATTGTTGATTCATTTGATATTGCACAAGAGTTTAATAATTTTTGTATTAATGTTGGGCCTGATTTAGCCTCAAAAATACACTCATTTTTCGCAATATTTATTTGATCCTACTCCAAATACAATGTTTTTAAATCCTACAAATAAAGATGAAATTGTAAGGATTGTGAAAACGTTTCAATCAAAAACATCTTTTGGATACGATGGAATTAGTGTAAAATGTTTGAAACAAATAATTAATTATATGTTATCCCCTTTAGAATATATATTTAATTTGTCATTAATAAATGGAATTTGTCCTGATTCGTTAAAAATCGCGAAAGTGATCCCTGTCCATAAGAAAGATGATCGAACACAAATAACTAATTATCGACCAATATCGCTACTCCCTGTTATTTCTAAAATTTTAGAAAAGATAATTTATACTAGATTAGATTCATTTTTATTAAAAAATAATATACTTAACTTATCCCAGTTTGGATTTAGAAAAAAAAATTCAACTGATTTCGCAATTACTCAATTATTAGATAAAATTATAGATTCATTATCCAATAAAGAACATGTTATTGCTATATTTATGGACCTGAGCAAGGCCTTTGATACTATTAATCATAATATTTTATTTTATAAATTACACAATTATGGGATTAGGGGAATTGCATTATCTTGGTTGAAAAGTTATTTATTTAATCGGCAACAATTTGTTTTTATTGATGGTAAAAGTTCATCAATGCAAAATATTCAATGTGGGGTTCCTCAAGGATCCATACTGGGACCTTTGTTATTTTTGATTTATATAAATGATATTATTAACTCCTCTTCTGTTCCTTCTTTTATTATGTTTGCCGATGATACAAATGTTGTATTTTCTCATAATAATTTATTGGAACTCATTCATACTTTGAATTTAGAATTGATTAAAATTTCTTCCTGGTTTAAATGCAATAAGTTATCTTTGAATATTAATAAGACAAATTTTATACATTTTCAAACTTCATATTTGGATAATGAAACGCAATATAACATTAAGATTGATGATTTATTATTAGAAAGTAAAACCCACATTAAATTCCTTGGTATTATTATCGATAAACATTTAACATGGAATCAACACGTTTGTTATATAACATCCCTCATAGCGAAAGGTATTGGTATACTTTATAAAACTAAATATTTACTTTTACAACATTCTCTTGTTATGTTGTATAATACTCTTATTTTACCGTATATTAATTATTGCAATATTGTTTGGGGAAATTGTAGTAAAACAAATCTTGATAAAATTGTTCTTTTACAAAAGAAAGCAGTCAGAATTTGTACTAAATCTTTATATTTAGCGCATACAGATAGTTTATTTTATCAATTGAATATTCTTAAAGTTTATGATATTAACACATTACAAATAGCGGTATTTATGTTTAAATACTTTAAAAAATTACTTCCCCCTGTTTTTGATGATTATTTTGTTTTAAATGAAAATATACACTCTCATTTAACACGTACATGTCATAATATTCATTTGAATAACCCTAAAATAGTATTAGCTCATAAGTCAATACGACACCATGGGCCTGATATATGGAATACTTTGCCTGAATTTATAAAACAAATAACTTTTCTAAATTCATTTAAAAGAAGGATAAAAGATATTGTGCTGAATCAATATTTAAAATAAAATACAAAATTGATTTATAAGTTACATTCCCTGTATAGTGTTATGATGGCAGTGAACTTGCGTTTTTGTAATTTAATGATATTTTGTATAATTGAATGAGTAATTTGTTAGATATTTTCATATTTTGTATAAATTAGTATATGGTTTTCAAGGGCTAGCGTGTACTTTAATTATTTGCACTTGCACTTGCACCACTTCCTTCTCCTTACTTTCTTTTCTTTCTCTCTATCCCATATGTCATAGGTTGTATACATAATTTAAGCTTACATTAATTTTTCTTTGGGGAGTCACGCTATCAAGCTTGCAGCTTATTTTGACTTCCCATGCAACTTTCCTACTATACTGTATACTATTATGTTGTATAGTTATTCTTTATTTACTTATTTTGTATACAATTGTTTAATGTACTTAAACACAATTGTGATATTCATGATTTGTTATTATATGTTGTTAAATAATTGTTTTGTATTTATGTTATGTTTTGAAGTTGCAAAATAAATGAAATGAAATGAAATGAAATGAAATAATGTTCATATTTAGTTATCATGTTGTTGCGTAAATGTTAACGTTACAATAATGTAGAATCAATGAGCAAACTAACCATAATGTAACGTTATCCAATTAATGGTGGCATAACGTTCATATTTAGTTATCATGTTAACGTAAAGGTCAACTAACCATAATGTAACGTTATCCAATTAATGTTGGCATAACATTCATATTTAGTTATCATGTTAACGTAAAGGTCAACGTTACAATAACGTAAAAACAATGAGCAAACTAACCATAATGTAAGTTTATCTGGTAAACGTTGGCATAATGTTCATATTTAGTTATGTTATTGCGTAAATGTTAACATTACAATAACGTTAAAACAATGAGCAAACTAACCATAATGTAACGTTATCCAATTAATGTTGGCATAACATTCATATTTAGTTATCATGTTAACGTAAAGGTCAACGTTACAATAACATAAAAACAATGAGCAAACTAACCATAATGTAACGTTATCTAGTAAACGTTGGCATAATGTTCATATTTAGTTATCATGTTATTGCGTAAATGTTAACGTTACCATAATGTAGAAACAATGAGCAAACTAACCATAATGTACGTTATCCAATTAATGTTGGCATAACGTTCATATTTATTTATCATGTTAACGTAAATGTCAACGTTACAATAACGTAAAATCAATGTGAAAACTAACCATAATGTGACGTTATCTAGTTAACGTTGGCATAATGTTCATATTTAGTTATCAATTATGTTATTACGTAAATGTTAACGTTACAATAACGTAGAACCAATGAGCAAACTAACCATAATGTAAAGTTATCCAATTTATGTTGGTATAACGTTCATATTTAGTTATCATGTTAACGTAAAGGTCAACGTTACAATAACGTAAAAACAATGAGCAAACTAACCATAATGTAACGTTATCTATTAAACGTTGGCATAGTGTTCATATTTAGTTATCATGTTATTGCGTACATGGT